>SJYH01019799.1:4018-14532 GCA_006408735.1 Sylvicapra grimmia | reverse complement strand
AGTACTGGAGTTTCAGCTTTAGCATCATTCCTTCCAAAGAAATCCCAGGGTTGATCTCCTTCAGAATGGACTGGTTGGACCTCCTTGCAGTCCAAGGGACTCTCAAGAGTCTTCTCCAACACCACAGTTCAAAAGCATCAATTCTTTGGCACTCAGCCTTCTTCACAGTCCAACTCTCACATCCATACATGACCACAGGAAAAACCATAGCCTTGACTAGATGGACCTTAGTTGGCAAAGTAATGTCTCTGCTTTTGAAAATGCTATCTAGGTTGGTCATAACTTTTCTTCCAAGGAATAAGCGTCTTCTAATTTCATGGCTACAGTCATCATCTGCGGTGATTTTGGAGCCCCCCAAAATAAAGTCTGACACTGTTTCCACTGTTTCCCCATCCATTTGATGTATGCGAAAGGATATTCATTGCAGTGTGGTTATGATACTCGCTAAAGGTGTATCTGTTGACTGTCAATGAAGACTCAAGAGCAGTGTTGGGTGCGGAGGAGGTAATGGGTGAGGGGCGAGTGGAAACTTACCTACCCTGAATTCCCTGCACCCTGCGTATGAGGTACAGACGTGTGAAGGGGCCATAACAACGCAGTGCTAATGCTAGATGGTCGCAGAGAGGCCCCTGACACCTGCCCAGGGCTTGGAGGGACAGGACCAGACAGTGCCCAGTGAAGGCTTCCTAGAAGTTATAACTCAGCCAAGATGGAGAGGATCAGTGAGAGCTGGCCACGTGTAAAGGAGAGCTGGGGCTTCCCTGGTCCTCCTTCTGCACTGCAGAAGACACAGGAGACACAGGTTCAATCGCTGGGTCAGGAAGATCGCCTGGAGGAGGATCACGGCAGCCCACCGCAGTATTCTTGCCTGGAAAATCCCATGGACAGGGGAGCCTGGCAGGCCACAGTCCTTGGGGTTACAAAGAGTCAGACACAAGTGAGGTGACTGAGTGCACACTCACACAAAGGAAAGGTGGAATTGGCCAGGCTCGGGGACGCGGGCTGGCGTGCTGGGAATGAATACGATGCCTGAGAAGCACCAGCCCTGGGCCACCGTGCATGTGGACCTTGGGGTGTGAGCCAGCAGCAGGTCAGGAAAGGCTTGGAAGGCCTGCTTTCACTCTTCGACAGTGAGAACCAATGAGTGAAATCAATGAGAGATAAAAATCTCACCTCAGAGCTTTTGCTAGACTAGAAAGCAGATTTCACCTGCACCTCAGGCATGAGCGTGAGAAGGGGCAAGGTTTCTAAGGAAAATGTGAGTGTTGCAACTGGAAGAAGAGAGGGTGAGAGGAAGGGGGGATGGGGGTAGAGAAAGAGAATGCACGCATGGGGGAAAGTTGAAAACATCTCTAAAATGCTGATTAATCTTCTCCCGAGTATATTATTAGGGACTTGAAATGTCTGCTCTATAACTTTTCTCTATTTAATATATATTGCTTTTGCAATTCTAAAAAGCATTGGAAAACTATTATGTATGAAGTCATTCAGAGAAGGCAATGGCACCCCACTCCAGTACTCTTGCCTGGAAAATTCCATGGATGGAGGAGCCTGGTGGGCTGCAGTCCATGGGGGCGCGAAGAGTCAGACACGACTGAGCAACTTCACTTTCACTTTTCACTTTCATGCATTGGAGAAGGAAATGGCAACCCACTCCAGAATCCCAGGGACGGGGGAGCCTGGTGGGCTGCCATCTATGGGGTCGCACAGAGTCGGACATGACTGAAGCGACTTAGCAGCAGCAGCAGCAGCAGCAGCAGCAGATGAAGTCATTACAATGAATAAAATGTTAATACATCTAACAAAACATACCCTTCAGCTTGTTGAAAAGGAACAGAACCTGTTAAACCCAAAACTGAGCCAAATAGCCACAGGAACCAAACGAGACATGGATTTGGTTTCTACACACATTTTCTCCAAAGGAAAATTAAGAGCCTACAGGTCCGTTAAGAGTGTTTGCCCCTCACCATCCTTTTCTATCTGTCCTCAGTCCCCGCCTGCCTCCAGGGCTGGAGGATGCTCAGAAAGCATCCACATTTGGTGGTCCCTTGAATAAGGAAACCCCTGGGCTCCATGTTTCATGAATATGGTTATCCCAGGGGGGTTATTTTTTCCTGGGCAAACGGGAATCGCAGAAAGGTACTGGATTTTTCCTTCTTCATGCATTGATTTTTGAATGGCCTCTAACAACCTTTGTATTTGCTGCCGATAAGACTTTTGGTCTTTAAATTATTCTATAAAGTTCCACTCTGCATCATCACTGGGCTTACAAATAGATTTATTATGTACTTGCAAAGAAGACAGCCTTTTTCATTTAAAGAACAGAGGCCACTTGGGCACAGCAGAAGAGCCATGCCCGGGTGGGTGGGCTGACCTGTCTTGACTGTGGATCGCAATTTATGGGCAGAAAAATGAACTCGAAGCCCACCCTTCCTCCTGATAATCCGAACTTGAAAACACCAGGAGGAAGGACAAATATGTGTAACTAAGTATTTCATTTAGTATTAAATTGTCCCACATTTCTAGAGGGTAAAAATACCCTACCAGAAACATGATGTCTAATTATCTGGTTTCATTCTTGTACGAAATACAGTCAAGAGGAGGGTGTTTTCCATTTAAGTATTTCTAAAAAACATGTGTTTAAAAAATATGACTAAACCTTCTTAGGGCTTTTTAAAAACTAACTCCGAGCCCCACATCATCCATTTGAAGTTACTTTTCAGAAATCTGTTTCGCTTCTGTTCCTTCAGCTGCCAGTTCTTGGGCTTGAATGAAATGGTCTCTCAGACTCTTGGTTTAATGGAAGTTGAATGGAGGAAAAATCTTAGGTCGCATTTAATGGAGCGAAAACTGTCATGTTCCAAGTGTCAAGTCTTCATGGATGCTAATTGCCATAAATTGGGGCAGTCTTAAGACTTTGGAAACTTTCAGCCAATGATCTTTTGGCTTTGCGCACAGGCCCTGGGCAGGGCTGGGGCAAGCAGGGGTCTCAGGTGGTCCGCGGGCCGGCTGCCCCTATTAAGCCTCTCCTCTCTGCCTTTCAAGGGGTGCCGGGGGAGTCTGGGGATGTCCTCAGCCCCCTCCTCCTCCCTTGGCTTGTGGCAGCTCCTTCCTTCCCAGACCAGAGGCCTAAGTCAGGGGTGTCATCACGGGCAGGCATCTGCCCACGCCTCCCCCAGGGACCTCAGGACTCAGAGAAACGTGAAGGGGGGTCTCTGCAGAGCTGCCAGCCCCCTGTCCAGGACTGTTCCTCCTTTCCTCCTCCCTGCTTCCAGCTCTCTCTCATCCTCACAAAGGTGTCACAATCTTTGGTTTTCTGCCTCCTTCCTTCCTGGTGTCCTGAAGTTGTCAGGAGGATTAGTCAGCGGGTCCCTGGGAAGGGAGATTGAACGAGACTGGAGAGTGATGGGAGACTCTCTCCAAACCAGTCGCTTTGTAGCAAGGGACGGCTGCTGCTGCAAGCCGTTGCTGCTCAAACATGAACTTGCCTGCATATGACTGGGGATATTGTTAAAATGCAGATTCTGAGTCAGTAGGGCTGGGGTGAGGCCTGAGAATCTGCGTTTCTGACAAGCTCCCAGGTGGTACACAGGCTGCCGGCCGTGCTGTGAATAGCAAGGGTGCTGCTTACACAGGTGCTCTGCTTGAAAGCCAAGGAGATGGTCTCTGCAAAGGGCTCAGCTGACGTCCTGGTATGTAGTATGGACGTAATAATGTACTTGAAGACAGCGATGGGATATAATAATGATGGTGATGGTGCTGGCAAAGATGATGGTGGCGAAGGTGATGATGGTGATGATGCTGAAAGTGATGGTGATGGTGCTGAAGATGATGGTGATGATGGTGAAGATGATGGTGATGGTGGTGATGATGGTGATGATGGTGGCAAAGGTGATGATGGTAAAGATGGTGGTGAAGGTGATGATGGTGAAGATGATGGTGGTGATGGTGGTGAAGGTGATGATGGTGATGATGGTAAAGGTGATGGTGATGGTGATGCTGCTGAAGGTGATGGATGGTGAAGATGATAGTGATGGTGGTGAAGGTGATGGTGAAGTTGATGGTGGTGATGATGGTGATAATGTTCAAGATAATGCTGATGATGCTGAAGGTGAAGATGATGGTGATGATGTTGAAGATGATGGTGATGATGGTGATGGTGAAGGTGATGGTGATGATGGTGATGATGCTGAAGATGATAGTGATGGTGGTGAACGTGATGGTGATAGTGGTGGTAATGATTGTGATGATGATGATGATGGTGAAATTGATGGTGATGACGCTGCTGATGTTGAAGATGCTGGTAATGGTGATGATGATGTTGGTGATGAGGAGGAGGATGATAGTAAGGGTAGTGGAGGTGGTGATGGTGATAACAGATAATAGTAAGAAACATTTATCACCATAAAAAATATCATCAAAGAGTAATGCTTCGGTCAACATTGGCTACTGTTTTCATTTGCTGAGCACTTGCTATATCCCAAGCAGCCTATATGCTTTTTCTCATTTAACCTTCACAACAATCTTGGGGGTGTGGTTATTAATCCCATTTTACAGATGTAGAAACTGTCTTGCCCAAGGGGACAAGTGGAATTCATCTCAGGTCCACCAGATTCCACCGTGCAGCGTGTGGCAGTCTGCTCAAGAGGACCTCAGACTCTCCATCTGTGTGGTCAGCAGACAGGACAGCTGCCAGGCGGTGTCTTCCTCTCCACACGGAAGCTCCCACCAGGCGAGCAGAGTGCTCACCAGCTGCATCCACATGCACCTCTGTCCTCTCGCTCCCACTCCTGTTCCTGGACTCATCCGTCCTTCCCACATGGCTCCGATTCTGTCCTGCAGAGATGTGGTCAGGCAGGCGTCCAGGGGCTGAATAACAGCGCTGGTCCTGTGGGAGTCACACGGAGCTCGTTGTTCCAATGTCCAGCCTCTGTCTCTAACCAATCTCTGCCACATGCAGAGCCTGATCCTGGCTCGCAGGCCCTGTCCGTGCTGGTCCTCACGAGATGCCCATCCCCACTGCCCTCCAAAGGTGCTCGCGCTGAGCCCTCACTGCCGAGTTCAGGTTTCAGGGGGAGCTTCACTCCACACCCTTGTTTCTGTTAAAGTTATGAAAAGCTTCCTCTTCATTCCATGTGGGAGGTAGGCTAAAGTTACTGTGCAGTGGACGCTTATATCCTGTTGTTAGGTTGTTGGAACGGTCGCTTTGGGACCCCGGGAATTTCTCGTTGTGATTCCAGAGAGCTCAGAGAGGAGCAGGGCTTCCAGCCTCATTTCCATGAGCTGTGGTTCATAGGAAGTCTTTTGCTGATTTTGGTGGTAAAAGCTGAAAATGTACAGAAGCCCCAGCTGTTACTGGGCTGGCGGATAAGACAAGACTGCTTTGCGAAGGAGGCTCCCCCACAATCATTTTGCACCCAGAATGTGGGCTCGCTTCCACCCCATGTGTGAGATGCACAGGCCTCCACCCACTTACTCAGAGAAGCCTGGCTTCCGCTGAAAAGTCGGAGCCAGCTGATTCCCCAAATATTAATAATCAGGCAAATAAAACAAGGATCAGGCACATTCTTGTCCTAACCCTACACCCTTTGCTGTGTGATCTTGAACAGGTTCCTTTACCTCTCTGGGCCTGTTTCCTCACATATAAAATGCAGACAATTAACTAGGTTGCAGAGATCAGTCAACTTTGAAACTCTGTGACTGCCAGGTTGCGCTCACTGAGTGTGTGATATATTTTTAAATAATTCCTTTCTCGTTATTTCACCTCCTCCTTCTGGCTTTGAAATCTTAGGATGCAACAACATATAATCTGTACATGGTACTTTAACACAGGCAACCAGCTCTCATCCTCCCTCTCCAGGGGGCTTGGGTCCATAGAGTGAGATCTGAACAACTAGGAGCGTCCCTTATCCCCAGAGGAGCATCCTCGTCTCCGCCCCTGGGATAGCCTCTCCTAAGAGCAGTGGGGACCATGGAATCATAGGGCTGCCCTCATGTGTCTCCTATCAGACCTCTGTGGGCGGCAGCAACTGTGGACAGTGACCCTGGGATCCCCCAGAGGCCCACCAGGAAGCTACCTTCCCATCCCCCAGCAGTCGGGGTGTCTGGGGTCTGAGCTGGGGTGGGGTCACGAGGTCTGCTCTGAGGTCACCGAGCTGGGTTCACATCCAGGCTTCAGACTGTCAGCCAGCCTCCCCGTGGAACATTTCTCATCGATAGAACCAAGCATCCCCCCACGGGATGCTCTGAGGGCTCTCGGAGGTACCACTGTCAGCTCTGACCTCCTGTGGACCAGGGTCCCAGGCACCCCAGTTGTTATCATCACACCCAGAGGAGCCACATTCACCCCACTGTCAGCTCTCCTCTCCCTCCAGCCTCTGGAGCTCACACCCAGCCTTAGTTGCTTTGACCATAGGTCCTGGCACGTGCGTGTGCTGGGTCTGCCATTGCCACACTCTGACATCGCAGGGTGATGTGCAAAGGAGCCTGTGGGCTGCTTCTCCTGGCTTGTAGGGTGCACACCCTGGGGTACAGCTGAGGGCATGTTCCTAGCGTGGCCTGCTCTTACCATTCTCTCTCAAATTTGAGTCGTGCGCTTTTAAAACTTGTATATACACACCCTAAGGTTCTCAACTCAGACAGTCAAGGACGTTTAAAATGGAAAGTTGTTCTCCACTTAACCGCAGATAGTATGTTTGCCAAAGACAGACGGCAGTGGGATTTCCATGGAGAAAGAACACCCATTCCCAATTAGTATTCGTTTTCTCAGTACTGATAAGCTCAGCTGATTTGCAAGAACAGAAGAATGTGACCAGCAGAAGCTGAAACATGAGAAAATCTTCCTTGCAATCGAGTTTTGAATCTACGTCAGAGCATTCTACTTTAAACTTACTAAGGAAGCAAGAATTACTTGATTACATCATACAAGGTTATTTGGATTTGCATGCCTTATAGGCAAACGACCCCCCCCAGATTGTATCCGATCTAAATGGAAGGACTTGTGAAAATGTCTGAACCATAAATTGATTGGAAAACTGGCAGAGGGAAAATGAAGAATTTTTTTTTTTTTTTTTTGTGAATAAAGCATTTGCAGTAGATTTGCCACAGCTGCGCTTTCTGCATCTCTAGGGAACGGAGGAACAATTAGTAAGTATGATGGATCAGCTGACAAAGGCTTTTTTTCCTTGGCTCTGTGTGAAACGATGGAAAATTTCTTATTGCAAGTCTAATTTCCCAAGAAATCAGAGCATGTATTGAATAAAGGCTGAGGTCTCTAAGGAGAGGCACAAAGCAGCTTGGAATGGGAGAGGGAGTGCATGCAGACAGGAAGCCTGCCTGCTTTTATCAACTGCCTCTCACACTATGAAAGCGTGAGATTACAGATGCTCGGCAGTCTCTGCTATCATTGACCGTTCCTGAAAATTGAAGTCCCTACTGTGATGTCTATCCCCTTGATGGTTAGAAAACAACCCAGAAATGCAGGGTGAGAGCCCCAGAGTAGAAGCTGTAGGCGAGTGTCTGGGTCAGCATGCTGGTCAGACCCACGGAAGCCTCCATCCATCCCCTGGAGGAGGTCATGGCAACGCACTCCCGTATTCTCACATGGAATATCCCATGGACAGAAGAGCCTGGTGGGCCACGGTCCACGGGGTCGCAAAAGAGTCAGACACGATTTAGCAACCAAACAACGACCAACTGTTTGTAAACTTGTAATGTGTTTATATCATGGGCTTCCCTGGTGGCTCAGTGGTAAAGAACCTGTCTGTCTGTCTGCCAATGCAGGAGACTTGGGTTCGATCCCTGGGTCTGGAAGATTCCCCTGGAGAAGGAAATAGCAACCCAGTCCAGTATTCTTGCCTGGGAAATCCCATGGACAGAAGAGGTCCAGCCTGCCCTGTGGCTGTGGGGCCCTGGGAACGGCTCTCTGCAGGAAGAGGTGTTGTAAGCTTGTGTACTCAGCTCTTACTGTGAGTCAGGACTGTGCTCAGCTCTTTCTCTGACAACCCAGTGGGATAAGTACCTCATTTTTAGATGAGGAAAGTGATGCTAAGGGGTTTGCCCAACGACACACAGCTGGGAGCAGAGCCCCGCCTTAGAAGCCTGTCCATTCAATTTCATGTAAGAACTCGGAGGCAAATTGCCCTGGACACGACGATGCTTTTTTAGCAGGGATAACAGTGTGCTGCCTGGTACCTCTCTGCAAACAAATGGTTTATGCAGAAGCCCAGAATATACCGTCGATGATCCCAGAGGCGAGGCACCGATGAGCTGTCCCTCTGATTGAATGTGTCCCCCTTGTTTCGATAATGACGGTGACCATGATTTCATGTAATACATGCATTAGCAAGTGCCAGGCAGCATCTATGCCAGCTAGGCAGGCAACCATAATACATGCATCATGGCTCAAGAGGGTAAACTCAACCTCTGAGGGCCTCAGGAGACAGCCCTCCAGAGAGGGGGCTTCCGATGGACTGCTGGTGGCTGCCCCCTGGGTGACTCCTTGAGGCCCAGTCCAGCTTCCTGGTTCTGAGGCTCTCCGTGTGTTCAGTGACTCAGAGATCAACACTGGCATCAAGAAGAGTGGAGATGCTCCTATTTTCCACTTTGGCTTTGTGAGCACTTGGGTGATCTTTACGCTGATAGTTAACTCTCTTTAGCAAGATGGTTTCATAGCATCCAGCGCAGCCTGCTTGCCCTTTGGGAAGAATAAGGACGATCTAGTCCCCAGGCCAACAGGAGTTGAGATTCCAGGCCTTCACATTTCACACCTGCCTCCCGCTCCCCGGGGACAGATGGCCACCCCTCTCCCCCTTCTGCGTTGCACGTCAAGGATGAGCAGCAACTTGCAGGCCAAATTCCTTTTCCTTAAGTGAGAGAGAAAAGACAGATGGCAAAGAGTTTATTTTAGGTATTTTAACCTTGTCCACATGTTTTAGCATGATAAAAAAAAGAGTGGAAACTGGCACATATTAAAAATCACCCCTAATCCAATAACTTAAGCATAGCTATTGTTATTTTATATGTTCCCTTCAGAACGTGTGTATGTATATACATTACATCAGAATGTTAACATGACTTGCATCCTTCTTTTTTTTTTAACATACCATATGTAGGTTGCTGGTTTAATCCTCCAAACTACAGTCTTTAATGCCTGAGAACTAGTTCATTGAACTCATTTGGCATCCCTTTGAGCCCTTCTTCTATTACTGGGCATCTATTGTGTCTGACTTTTGTTAATATAAACTCTACTGGGATGAGGACTTCCCTGGCAGCGCAGCGGTAAAGAACCCGCCTGCCAACACAGGAGACTTGGGTTCGATCCTTGAGTCAGAAGGATCCCCTGCAGAAGGAGATGGCACCCCCTCCTCCCAGTATTCTTGCATGGGCAATCCCACGGACAGAGGAGCCTGGCAGTGCTACAGTCCATGAGGTCACAAAAAATCTGGACATGACTGATTGACTCAACAACGGCTTACCGGGATGAACACTGCCGTGACACACGCCCTGAAGGACAGCTCAGCATTTTCCCAAGATAGTCACAGGTCGTGCGTTGGGACAAGAAGGGTTCTGGATGTCCTCCAGGGGCTGTGTGATCTCTGCTCTGGTGATGTGGATGGCCGGTGTGTCATTGCATAAAGGGGTAGGATCGGAATGTCTCCCCGAAGCCTCTGGGCCTCAGAGACCTGCTGGAGAAGTGTGATCAGAGCTGCTGCTTTCCCTGCCCTGAGGCACTGATCACAGGAAGTCTCACCCAGGAACTAGCAGGTGCCTCCGGGCAAGGGCCTCGGGGTGCTCTCAAGGCGGAAGCTGCCAGACTTGCCTTGGGAAGGAGCGGCTCCCTAACACATGACGGTTACTGGTTTCCTTCATGACTGCTCAGGCTGGGTAAGGCTTTCAAAGCCAGTTGAAAATTCATAACTTTGGAACGGTCCTGAGCATCACCGAGGAAGGGCTGATACTGAGGGCTGCTAGGTTTAGCGAGTACAAATACGGACACACACTTAAACGTGAACTTCAAGAGCAGTCTGATATACGTGTGCTCAGACGCTCTGTGTCCAACTCTGTGACACCAGGGACTGTAGCCCACCAGTCCATGGGATTCTCGCAGCAAGAATACTGGAGTAAGGCTCCATTTTCTCCCCCAGGAGATCTTCTCAACCCAGAAATCGAAACCTCATCTGGTCTCTTACGTCTCCGGCATTGGCAGGCGGATTCTTTACCACTAGCGCCACCCGGGAGGCCCTGATCTGATATCAATATTGCATGAGACATCAGTTCAGTTCAGTCGCTCAGTCGTGTCCGACTCTTTGCGACCCCATGAATGGCAGCACGCCAGGCCTCTCTGTTCATTACCATCTCTCGGAGTTCACTCAGACTCACATCCATCGAGTCAGTGATGCCATCCAGCCATCTCATCCTCGGTCGTCCCCTTCTCCTCCTGCCCCCAATCCCTCCCAGCATCAGAGTCTTTTCCAATGAGTCAACTCTTCGCATGAGGTGGCCAAAGTACTGGA
>SJYH01019793.1:0-11385 GCA_006408735.1 Sylvicapra grimmia | reverse complement strand
CTCTATAAATCACTGAGATGTCTCATCTGTCCAACACTCCATAAGATGTAAACCAGCAGGCAGGAAGAACACTCCAACAACTGCTCCTTTTGACATATGAATATTTCACCTGACTGCTTCCAATTCTGCTTCTAGATTATAGCTCAGTGTCTGTCTTCCACCTCTCCCCAGGAAGTTTGTTTTCATATTTTGTTTAAGCTTTCTCTATTCCATTATCCTAGCCATGAGGCCACTGAAAATGTAGGTCCAATGACATTAGAGCACCCTTTGGATTTTGATTAGAAGTCTCTATTCCAAAAGGAACATAAATACCAGTCCATACATCTCAGATCCCCAGAATATCAGAGTGGGAAGAAGTCTTCCCAGAAGATTTCACTTTACAGATGGAAAAAGCTGAGGTCATAAAGCAAATTAGTAATATTACCAAGATTAGAACTCAATCTGCTCTCTCCAAATATTGAATTCTTTCCAACCCATAAATAGGTACATGAAAAAAACAAAACCAGATCACTGAACTTACCCATGTCAGGCAGATTAGTCCAAATTTTCCTTTAGTTTATAGATATGGAAATCCCTGGGAAATCTAAGCCGAGTTTGATTTCTCTTTGGGGACTTATCTCTGAGGACAGAGAAATTAAAGAAAATTTTGGAAACCCCAGTGCTATGAACTGAACTGTTCCCCTCTCCTCTCTACCAAAATTCACGTGCTGAAGCCCCAGCTCTCAATGTGATTGTATTTGGAGAGAAGGTCCTTTCAAGGGTTGTGCACATGTTCTAAATCACTTCAGACATGTCAGATTCTTTGCAACACCATGGACTGAGGCCTGCCAGCCAGGCTACTCTGTCCATGGGATTCTCCAGGCAAGAATACCAGAGTGGGTTGCCAGGCCCTTCTCCAGGGAATCTTCCCAACCCAGGGATTGAACCCACATCTCCTGCATTGCAGGTGGGTTCTTTACCACTGAGCCACTGGGAAAGCCCCCTTTTAGGAGTTATTAAGGTTAAAGAAGATTGTAAGGATGGAGCTCTAATGTGATGTGACTGTGGCCTTATAAGTAAAGGATGAGAGCTCTCTCTTTGTCTGTGTGTATGCTTTCACCAGAACTGTTCACACTGGAACCCTAGTCTTGGGTTTCCAGCACACACAGGTGTGAGAACATAGATTTAAATTGTATGGCATTTTGTTATGACAACCCAAGTCAGCTAATATACCAAGGATTGTATCCCACATGCGAAGAATATAGTCAGTCTGATCTCAGTATTGACTGTCTCATGGTATCCATGTTTAGAGTCATCTCTTGTGTTGTTGGAAGAGGGTGTTTGATATGACTGATGTGTTTTCTTGACAAAACTCTGTTAGCCTTTGCCCTGTTTCATTTTCTACTCTGAGGCCAAGCTTGCCTGTTACTCCAGGTATCTCTTGACTTCCTACTTTTGCATTCCAGTCCCCTATGATGAAAAGGACATCTTTTGATGTTAGTTCTAGAAGATTTTGTGGGTCTTCATAGAACAGTTCAACTTCAGCTTCTTCAGCATTAGTGGTTGGGGAATAGACTTGGATTACTGTGATATTGAATGATTGGCCTTGGAAATGAACAGTGATCATTCTGTAAGTTTTGAGACTGCACCCAAGTACTGTATTTGGGTATAAGGAGATCAAACCAGTCAGTCCTAAAGGAAATCAGTCATAAACATTCACTGGAGGGACTGATGCTGAGGCTGAAGCTCCGATACTTTGGCAACCTGATGTGAAGAGCTGACTCATTGGAAAAGACCCTGATGGTAGGAAAGATGGAAGGCAGGAGGAGAAGGGGATGACAGGGGATGAGATGTTTGGATGGCATCATTGACTTGATGGACATAAGTTTGAGCAAGTTCCAGGAGATGGTGAAGGACAAGGAAGCCTGGCATGCTGCAGTCCATGGGGTAGCAAAGAGTAAGGCAAGACTGAGAGACTGAACAACAATATATCCCTTATGCAGTGTGAGTATATTTTAAGTCTTTACCAAATGTAACCTGTGGTTGACTTCTTAGAGAATGAAAATAGGATATGAATTTGCAATGACTTTTTTTCCCCCAATAAGTGCCCTTCATTTCAGTTAGAATTAGTATCCATGAATTCCTAACTGTAATGTGAGGTGATAGGTGGAAGAGGGGAGGGGAAGCTCAGGAATAATATTATATTCTGTTTTCATTGAGAGGGTTAGTGCTCAGAATAATCAGAACTGGGGAAACTCATGAGACACGGATGGAAAACCCTTCTTGTATTCCAGCAGCAAATGGGTAGGTCTCTCCTCCCGCCCTCCCACCGGTACAGAGCTGCTCCCAGCGGGACACTGGGATTCCTCACTGTGGTCTAATTTTAAGTGAATCAAATGAGGTGGCACTCTGCCACATCCCTCTGGAAACTATTTGAAAATCGAGCAGATCTCATCCTTTGAAAATGTTCCTTGAGTAATGGAAACATGAGGAAGGGGAATACACTGCAGACCCCGGATGCATCCTTCAACCACAGTGGAATGCAATCTGCCAGACTCACTCTTGCAGTGGTCAAGATGGACGTGGGAAAGATCTGGGGGAAGAGAATGATGAGGTCTGCTTGTTGTCTTAAATCACTTTCATCACTAGATGCTCTCAAGGATTAAATGACACAGTGCTAGGCACATTGGGAGGTACTCAATTCCATTTCAATGCAAGACGTAGACACTGTTACATGGTAGCTACCAGGTAGGTAAAAGATGAGAGTTTTCTGTTTTTCATATAGATATTACACTGTGCTGGAAAGGTTCTAAGAGTCCATTTAGTTCTAAGTTAATTTATTCATTTAAAAAATGGGAAAACTAAGCCTGATTAGGAGTCTAGGGTACTCTCCATCCCAGTAGAGAGTGCCAAAACCCACCTACTCAGTAGGTGTAGCAGAGGAGAATCTGCTACATCTAACCCCCCATCCAGCTCCCTCCTTACCACATCTGTGCTTATTCTTTCCTAAGGAAAAAAAAAATCTAATAGTGCATTGCTTCTTCAGGGTAAAACTTTGCTTTTTGTTTCTATAAGTATATACTGAAGGGACTGAAACTTTAATTGAAAATCTAAAGCTTTTAGAATCAATATTTCATATTTCTGTTAGTTTTGGGCAGCAATGTATGCTTGTCTCTTTTTGACATCTCTGAGTTAGACTTAAGATTGCGGGACTGTGAATCAGGAAGGACATGCACCTTTGGTCCCAAGCAAATGATTCACAGCTGATATCATGGGAGCACCAGCTTGAAAAGCATTAGAAATGCTAACACACCACTCACCGCACCTCCATGCACAGGGTGATAACATCATGCCCTCTGAAATATCTGTCAAGTACCTGTCCCATTTTCTGAGGACCCATCATATACTAAAACCATCATTTCCGTGTTACTGATTTAATTCCAGTGACCACCCTATGAGGTAATTGCTATTTTCTATATAGAGCTTCCCTGGTGGCTCAGCTGGTAAAGAATCCTCCTGCAATGCAGGAGACCTGAGTTCAATCCCTGGTTAGGAAGATCCCCTGGAGAAGGAACCAGCTACCCACTCCAGCATTCTGGCCTGGAGAATTCCAAGAGAAGAAAAAAAAGAAAAAGGAAGGAAGCAAAATAGTG
Organism: Sylvicapra grimmia; assembly: GCA_006408735.1. Taxonomy (NCBI): domain Eukaryota; kingdom Metazoa; phylum Chordata; class Mammalia; order Artiodactyla; family Bovidae; genus Sylvicapra; species Sylvicapra grimmia. The sequence goes on along the minus strand of SJYH01019793.1, from coordinate 7,753 downwards.
CCAAACTCTGAAAGATTTCATGACAATTTAGTTTGCCTTTGTGAAGTATCCTCCATGGTACTTAACATGGTAACTGGTTAGTAAATTTTATGTGCTATCAGTAATATTATGTCAACCTATTTTTCTGAGCCATGGTTTACCCATTTATGAATGCCCTTATCTACACTAGAATTCTCCACAGTTTTTCTAGCTCTGATCATCAGTGGCTGTGTGCAATTCTCAGTAACTGTGTTGATACATCTCTCAAACCTACATCTAAAGCGATGATGTACATGGTTTGTTCAGCATCTTCAGCCTTCATTTACTTTGGAAACTCATGATAGGAGTTTTTGTGTGTTTTTTTTTTTTTTAATTTTATAACCATCCCCTCATGGCAACATAGACAAAATCCATTACTGTGCTGTCATAGAATCAGCCCAACATTAGGAAAACAAACTGGCTTTAGGGTATTCAACTATTCATGATTCTTTCCACTCCTGTCTTGGTAGGATCCATATTCCTAATCAGACTGAGTGACAGACAGATCACATCCATTCAGTGGGTGAGAAAAGAGAGTTCCATCTTGGGCATTTCATTCTTTCACTGCCAAGAAGAAAATCCCAGCCCGAAGTTAAAGCAGTTCTGTCCCTGTGTGTGTGTGCTCAGTTGCATCCAACTCTTTGTGAGCCCTATGGATGTAGCCTGCCAGATCCTCTGCCTATGGGATATTCCAGGAAAGAATAATGGAGCGGGTTGCTATTTATCTGCTCCAGGGGCTCTTCCTGACTCAGGAATCAAACCCTCATCTCCTGTGTTGGCAGGCAAGTTCTTCACCATTGCACCAACTGGGAAGTCTAGATTCTGCTTTTAGTTGTATCTAATCACTCAGCAGCAGAAAGGTGCATGATGGAGGTGCCTTCCCAGTGTCCAAAACCAGAGCAGATGTTTCCAATTGCTCCCTCCTTTGTAATTCTACCCTGGAAACAAGAATTTAAAACCTAGGAAATAATAAAAATACATGAGCCTCACAAAGGGATGTATACAGCAGAAGAAGATGAACAGCGTGTGATAAAAGCATGGCTGTGTTGAGAGTCATCACATGGGAGTATTTAAGGATTATTTTTCCAATCAGATTGGTACCAAGGGAAACAACTGCACCTCTAAATACCTTTCACTTGAGAGAAAAATATGACAAGTTCTATTAAATGTGTTCTCTTATAATGGAAAATAAGCTGGATTTCTTCATGATGCTGGGTTTGAACTCTGAGCCAATACTTGTCTGGGAAGCTCTGATATTCTAACAGATTTGGTTTGCAAGAAAAAAGTATCAGTTAATCCCAAATACTATAGGGGTTTAGCAGTAGTAGCCTACATCAAAAGTTTGTAGAATTCTGAAAGACTTCTGAAGATAACTTGGAATCACTGTCACCAAATGTAAGAGCTAGAATCTGAAAATCTGAGTCCTCAGGTAAATCCAGCTTACCCATTCTACAGATGGAGGAGCTAAGACGTGGAGAAGTTCACTTGCCTAAGATTAACGAATGAGTCAAAGACAAAATAGGGAACTTACCTGGTGGCTCAGTTGTAAAGAACCCATCTGCAATGCAGGAGATGCAGGTTTGATCCCTGGGTGGGGAAGATCCCCTGGAGAAGGAAACGGCAATCCACTCCAGTATTCTTGCCTGGGAAATCCCATGGATAGAAAAGCCTGGTGGGCCACAGTGCATGGGGTTGCAAAGAGCCAGACATGACTGAGGAACTGAGCAGGCATGCAAAAACAAAATGCTACCCATACCATCACATTTAGGAAAACCTGAAATATGTGGGTAAATAATCATATTTATTTGTATCCTATATAGTTGAGTACAATACTTTGAAGTGTGATCAAAGCCCTTCTGATACCAATTTTAAAGCTTATATGATCAGTCCACCAATGAAAAAGAATTCCTGAGTATAGCACCATCTTTTATGTACTTCAGTCTTGCTCTGGCATAATATTAAGAAAACAATCAGAATAAATCTCATAAAATAAGTCTTACATCAGATAGGAATGAGCACATTTGGGGGAAAAAAATGCCAACAGAGAAAAGGAAAACCTTAGGTAAAATGAATAAATGAATTTGCTTCTTTTTTGTAGTTAATTGCTCTTTAATATATAATGTATGAAAAGACCTGTTATCATCCAGTGATTTTGCTGTTTGCAAAGCATTTATCAGTTATTAATGTAATCAATGATGATCAAGCCTGAAGACGATCCCCTGTATCTCACTGATCACCTGATCTCAGAATTTTAAGGATATCTCAGAGGTTACCACATCCAACTTTTCATCTGAGCTCAGGCTCTCTTCACTCCCTTCTGTTAGAGTTACTGGATTCTTCCACTATTTCCTTTGCCCTGATCTTTCTATGCAAGGGAACAACATTAGCTCCAGTGCCACCCTACCTCTGCTTATCTCATGGGCAATAGAGAGAGATTGATATATATATATATTTTTGTTTGTTTGTTTGTTTGTTTGTTTTGATCAAGAGCTTACACAGGATCTAAAAGACTTAGCTCAATCTGGCACTTCATTTTGTGCCTGCTTCATTTGAAGACCCCTCCTTCCACCTAGTGGTTAAACTACTATGCATGCTGTTGCTGTTGCTGCTGCTGCTAAGTCGCTTCAGTCATGTCTGACACTGTGCGACCCCATAGACGGCAGCCCACCAGGCTCCCCCGTTCCCTGGCATTCTCCAGGCAAGAACACTGGAGTGGGTTGCCATTTGCTTCTCCAATGCATGAAAGTGAAAAGTGAAAGTGAAGTCGCTCAGTCGTGTCCGACTCTTCACGACCCCATGGACTGCAGCCTACCAGGCTCCTCCACCCATGGGATTTTCCAGGCAAGAGTACTGGAGTGGGGTGCCGTTGCCTTCTCCGCTACTACGCATGAGTCAAGGGCGAATGGAAGATGGGTGGTTTTGCCGTGCAGAAAACTAACTGCGTTGACCAGCAGACAGCCTCCAGGTCATGCTTGCAGTTTTTATTTCAGAGGCAGGTAGCAGGCACTATGAAAGGAATAAATGATTTTACGTTAAGCTATCAGTGAATTGCTTCTTTTCAAGAAGCAATCTGGCCTCATAAGAGGAAAGTAACACACAGGGTAATGAAATAAATCTGAAATTTGCTCGAAATGATTTGGAGTATCTATTTAACATCACAGAATCTCATACCTTAGGAAGACCGTCGATGCTACTTTAGGGGCTTCCCGTCTGATGCAGCATCCCATCCGAGCACAGCATTCCTGGAGTGCAGCAGCTCCACTTTAGCTGAAGACCTCCACTGAATCAAAACATCTAGTTTCCAACACATGTCACTGATCATATGTTCTTCCTTATTTTTAGCTGGAGTTGGCCTCTTGGAAGCTGTACTTCTTAGACATTATTGGGTCTTCAGTGACTCCTAAAAGCAAGTCCTCCTCAACGACTGACTTTCTGCTGGTGCAGATCAGAGGTCATGTGCTCCCTCAGTCATTTTGTTTCCAAACCACCATCCAGTCCTTTCCACTTGGAAATCCTCTATTGTTTTTGGTGCAGTGATGGTTAATTTTACGTGTGAACTTGAATAGACTATGGCATCCATTTGTTTTGTCAACACTAGTTTGGATATGACATGAATACCTGTGAAAGTATATTTTAGATATGAACATTTAAATCACTAGATTTTCAAGAAAGTAAACTTTTCTCCATCACATGAGTGGACCTTATGCAGTCAGTTGAAGGCCTTAAGAACAAAGCCTAAATTTCTCCAAAGTGAAAGGAATTCTCAAGACTGGAAGATAGAAATCTTACTTGAGTTTCCAACTTGCTACCCTGCAGAATTTGGACTCAAGACTGCAGTAGCAATATCAACTCTTACCTGAATTTCCAGCCTCTCAACTTGCCCTATGGATTTTGGACAAAAAGGACTCCACATTCACATAACCCAGTCCCTTATGATAACCTTCTCTCTTTCTCTCCATGTCTTTTTTTTTTTTTTCCCTCCTCTCTCTCTGCAGCACAAGATCTTTTCACAATCTTATTTCTAGCTTGTTGCTCTGACTGTGGATAAGACAGTGTTGGAAATCGTATTAGCTTGAAAGATGAATGGAGAGTGTTTCATTTCCCTCTAGTGCTAGAGATGGCAAAAATGAAAAGATTCCACATGCTTCGGGATTTAGTGTTTATAAACTACTCTCACCGATGGGTTCTCAGGGGAGCTAGACGTTGATCCTGTTTTACAGTTGAAACGTGATGGTCTGGGGATATAAAATGATTTACCCAAGACCTCTAAGTCCATGAGTGGTAGAACTCCAAGTCTGATATTCTCCCTGCCACCCCTTTCCTCTCAATAAGCAGACAGCGGAACTACAGAGGCGATTCTTCTGGGGCTATGCTGCACACCCATGGGAATCTGACCCAAGGCGGCCAGGAAAGGCAAAAGGAAAGACCTCTGCCAAGGTCAGACCATGCATTGCCTGAGGTTATTATTCACCATTCCAGCCTCAAGAACTCTAAGAGATCAATAGAAGCATATACTGAGAAATAAAAGAGGCATGAGAAAACTTTACAGATTGGCTAGTTTTTGTTTCCTGTTGGCTTTTCCAGCACATTCTTGGCACCAGATGAGAGTAATGTGGTAATGCGGTAAAATGTCTCTGTGAGATGCTATCCATTTAGAGACAGGGGGGCACTGAGATACCCTGGCCCTTGATGCCCTAAGGGCTCCTCTGGACATCCCGAGGTTTTCCTAGTAACCAATGTGGTCGACTTTTTGTCATATCAAATAGGTTTGCGTTTTAGAGAATCTCAAGGCATCAAGGTTATGGCACTATCTACATTTCCCCTGCTGGCTCTGAATCGGAAATGCCAATAAACGAGGCTTGCTTCATGCTTCCTTGATGTCTAAAGAGAATGTGCAAGCTCAATCTTGTCTTTTCCTAGCTGGCAGAATTGCCCATCATAATATGCTTTTCACAGGATTAGAATCAGTACCAAGGAGTCACACTGTGCCTGATTTTAAAGAAAACAAGTGTCCAGGCCCTGAACTTGGAAGAGAAACTCAACAAGGGAGTTGACCCTCACATTTGAGGAGTCTCATGTTATGATGTCATAGCAGCAACTCTGATTTATTGAGCATCTACTATGGGGCCAGGTAGTTTATAGACATTATTTACAATTCTCAATTCTCATAACAACCCTTGAAGGCATGTAGGAGAAAATTGATACTTGGTGAAAGGAAGTAACTGGCCAAAGGTCACAGAGCTAGAAAGTATCTAACTTGTCTAGCAAATGGTTTTGCCACTATAGTGAAGCATTTCCCTTCAGATCCTATGAAAATTCATATTGACAATTTGCAAGGGAGGAATCTCTCTGTCTCTCTCTCTCACATACACACACATACACACACATATATACTATACACATCCACAGAAATTCTTCCTCTATAATGTAAATGAAATCTTGATTTAAAAAACAGGAGTTTTTTTTTTTTTTTTAATCAAACGAAGTTTATTCATCCTTCAGGACTCAGAAAGTAGGTACAATTATGTTTGGTGTTCAATTGATATTTGTGAAATTAAAAATACATCCTTTATTACTGTTGACCCAAAGTGTTTCATCCAAGACCTTCTCTCTCTCTCTCTACCACCTCATCAGATCTATTTCTAAAAGAGAAATCACTGATTCTTTCAACAAACATGCAAGAGCATATATATTCTGGTCGGAGATATAGTTCTAGAAACTGGGATACAGATTTATAAGAATAGGAATGCTAGCTTCTAGAGGCAGCTGTCTTCTAGGACAGACAGGCTTATGGACAGACAGGCCTGTAGGCTGACAGGCTTGAACACAGGCTTGCAGACTGACAGCGTCATTAGTGCTGGGCACGTGCAAATAGGGCTGGGACGGCATTGCAGAGGACTCTCTAGATAGCCGTACAAAGAGATGAAAGCACCAACTGCCCCGGTGTGTGGCCAAGTGCAGGGTTTCCTTGTTCTCTCAGGCTTATTCTCATTCAAAAAGGCCTTTAATTATGTGTGATTCTAGGTTTTCCCCATAGAACCATAGGACCATGGGCTTTGGCAAATTTGTAGATCCTTTAAAAATAGATGTCTGGTTTGGGCCATAGAATGGGCTAGAGAATTGGAAAGTTCCACTGCCATATGACACTTGGAAACCCTAGATATTATATAAGAAGTTCTTTCAAATGCACAGCTGAATGCACAATAAAATAGAATTTTACAAGCACACACACAACCACATACACACACACACAAATGAAGAAGGAATTGAGGTCCAGAAAATGATCAAGTACAAGGATGCTGTAGCCGTCCTAGTATAGTAATGGAAAATACGGAGGGCTGTTCTTGGGGTCCTGGTGATGTAAGGATGGGGGAAGGAGAATTTGGGCCCGCTCATGCATAATAGTTGAAATTTAGACATCATCATCATCAAGTCAGGCCTCTCAGTATTTTACACCTCAATTAAAGGTGAAGTGAACTTGAATTTGCCCTTCTCAGCAAAGGTATATTTCACAGCACTCCATCCCTTCAGAGCCTGGAAATTTACAACCCAGTCTAAAGAGTGCGGTTATCTCTTTTGTATGTAAACACCTCTACATGTTCTGTATCATTTCCCATTAAAGGAAGTTCTCTCTCCTGCCCTTGGCTCTTGGTTGAAAATAATATAATGAGAGATTTCATAATGATATGAAGTGCTTCTTGATAAACTTGTCCAAATGCTCATTAGAACGGTTTGTTGCAGTTTACACATTCCTAACTGTGTCTGACAAAACCCTTTGGTGTTTCTTCTTACTAACTTCTGGGTGTGCTGCAAAGGTCATCTTTGCCAATATGATAGAATAACGTATCTTCTAAAATTTAAGGTGCATGAAATTGTTCTTCTGTGAAGTCCAAACATCCCTTCATATGTGTTTCAACTGTGTCAGTTGTGAATTGTTATTACGTGTCTGTGTGTCAATCTCCAGTTTCCAGTCTGGGTGCATTTTTGTTCATTTGTTTTTCTTGCATGCTCAGTCACTGAGTTGTGTCTCTGCGACCCTATGGACTGTAGCCCGCCAGGCTCCTCTGTCCATGGGATTCTCTAGGCAAGAGTAGTGGAGTGGGTTGCCATGGCCTTTTCTAGGGGATCTTCCTGACCCAGGGATTGAACCCGTGTCTCTTATGTCTCCTCCATTGGCAGGCGGTTTCTTTACCATAGTGCCTTTTTCTTATTGATAGTTAATTATACTTAATATTCATAAGGCATTTATGTCTTGGCATCAAGCACCATTTTCTATGCTTGACTTGCTATTATTCACTTATTCCTGATAATAAATCCTATAGGATAGGTGCTGTTGTCTCCAAGGGTACAAAGGACATCTTGGAACAATTCACGTAAATGATATCACACAATATGTGTTTTTTGTGACTGTATTCTTTCACTTATAAAAAACATTTTTATATTATTTTCTCAGCATGAAGATTAATGGACAAAGTTAGTTATATAAATTAAGTCCTCAAACCCACATAATGCTCAAGTTGATGTTTTATGGAGTCTGGGGTTGTTACAAATTCCAGTTTCTTATATTGAGTAGAAGGCTATTGGTTAGCCAAGTTTCCAAGATGGGAGGAACTCAGAGGACATAAAATCCCATAAAAATGGAAAAGGGATAATCTTCATTCTAAGAATTGTTATCATTCATAGCAATTTTTCCTGTGGGGTTGGAGCCTGGAAGGTTACACCTGGTCTAGGACAT
>SJYH01019640.1:2123-15620 GCA_006408735.1 Sylvicapra grimmia | reverse complement strand
CACGGCCTCGAAGGTCACCCTGAGCTTCGAATCACACCACGGTGGCATCTGCGCCAGCCCTGTGGCACCTGGAGGGAAAGCCACAGATCCCTGTGTCAACTCATCGGGAAGCCTGACACTGCTGCTACAGCTTAGGAGGAAAACGAACGTGTATGTCTCCACTTGAGAAGAGTACTGACTCTCCTGTGGAGACTCCAGAGGAAGCCCAAGATCCATGTCAGCACTGTAGAGGAAACCTCAGGTTCTGGATGCAGTTCGAGATGAGTACCTAGGACCGGACACTGACTGGACAGGAATCCCGAGGGACCCCTCGCAACTTGTATGGAGACTGGTCTTTCCTGAGGCCATGCCAGCGGGTCCCTGAGGTCCCCATGTAACTCGAGAGGGACCTGCCTCAACTCGAGAAGAACCAGGAGGTTCTCCCCTGCAGGCGAGATGACGCCCTTTTCTCCTGGGGCATCAGGAGGGAAATCACGCCTTCCCATTGAACCTCGCAAGAGTCTTTCCTACCCTTGCTGCAACTCAAGAAATTCCCTGACATACCAGTCCCCACGCGGGAGGTATACTAATGGTCCCAGCACACCTCAGGAGGAGCCTCATTTCCCCATTGTGAGCTCGAGATGAGGGTCTTTTTCCCTGCTTAGTCGGGAAATGATTCCCGCCATTCCCGTCACATCTCAAGAGGTGGGGCTCTCAACTGGAAAGCCGACATCTCTAGGGGACGTGCCAACATACTAAAAGTCCCCCAGATGTCTCAGTCCACTCCAGATAAACCTGATTATCCTGCACTACGTCGAGTGTCACCTGAGTATCGCCTCACACCACGGTGGCTCGTGCCACAGGCCTGTGGCATCTCAGGGAAAGACTGAGATCCCGGGGTAAAGTCAAGGGGAAGCCTGACACTGCAGCTACTCCTCAGGAGGAAAGCAGACATGCATGCAACCACAGGAGATGAGGTCTGACTCCCCTTGAGAGACTGCAGAGAAACCTCAAGTTCCATGCCAGCACTGGAGAGGAAACCTCAGGTTCAGCTTCGGCTCCAGATGGGGAAATAGGACGCGGCAGCAACTGGAGAGGAATCCTGAGGCACCCCCTCTCAACTAGCACAGAGACTGGCCTTTCCTGAGGCCACGCGAGAGGGTCCCTGAGGTCCCCATCATAACTCGAGTGGGACCTGCTGCAACTGGCGAAAAACCAGGAGGTTCTCCCCTCCAAGAGAGATTAGGCATTTTCTGCTGTGGCATCCCAAGAGAAAACCGGCCTTCCCTCCTGAACCTAAAAGGGTCCTTCACAGCCTTGCTACAGCTAAAGACGTTCCCCGACATAACCATCTCCACTCGAGTGGAACTCTGAGGGTCCCACCACAACTCAAGAGGAGCCCCCTTTCCCCTTCCTCCACTTCCGATGAGGGATCCTTTCCCTGCTTCGACAGGAAAGGATTCTGGCATTCCTGTCGCACAGCAAGAGGGCGTGCTCTCAACAGGAAAGTCGAGAGGAACTCCACCGGTTCTGCCAACATACTAAAAGTCTCCCAGATGTCTCAGTCCACTCCAGATGAATCTGATTTTGCTGCACTACCTCGAGTGTCACCTGCATATCGCCTCACACCACGGTGGCACGTGCCAGAGGACTGTGGCATCTTGAGGGAAAGACAGAGATCCCGGGGTCAAGTCAAGGGGAAGCCTGACACTGCAGCTACAGATCGGGAGGAAAGCGGACGTGCGTGGAACTACAGGAGACTAGGCCTGACTCCCCTTGAGAGATTCCACAGAAAGCCCAAGTTCCATGCCAGCACTGAAGAGGAAACCTAAGGTTCCAGCTTCGGCTCCAGACGGGGACTTAGGACCCGGCACCGACTGGAGAGGAATCCCGAGGAGCCCCTCTTAATTCGAACAGAGACTGGCCTTTCCTGAGGCCACGCGAGAGGCTCCCTGAGGTCCCCGTCGAAACTCGAGAGGGACCTGCCGCAACTCGAGAAAATCCAGAAGGTTCTCCCTTCCAGGCGAAATGAGGCCGTTTTCTGCCACGGCATCCCAAGGGAAAACCAGCCTTCCGCCCTGAACATCACAGGGTCTTTCACAGCCTTGCTACAACCCAAGAAGTTCCCCGACATAACCATCTCCCCTCGAGAGGAACACTGAGGGTCCCACCACAACTCAAGAAGAGCCCTCTTTCCCCCTCCTCTGCTCCCAATGAGGGATCCTTTCCCTGCCTCGACAGGAAAGGATTCTGGTGTTCCCGTCGCATAGTAAGTGGGTGTGCTCTCAACAGGACAGTCGAGAGGAATGCCAGGGGTCATGCCACCATTCCAAAAGACCACCAAATGTCTCAGTCCACTCCAGATGAACCTGATTTCCCTGCACGGCCTCGAAGGTCACCCTGAGCACCGAATCACACCACGGTGGCAACTAAGACAGCCCTGTGAAACCTCAAGGGAAAGCCACAGATCCCTGTGTCAACTCATTGGGAAGCCTGACACTGCTGCTACAGCTTGGGAGGAAAATGGACGTGAATGTCTCCACCTGAGAAGAGTCATGGCTCTCCTGTGGAGACTCCAGAGGAACCCCAAGATCCATGTCAGCACTCGAGAGGAAACCTCAGGTTTTGGCTGAAGTTCCCAACGAGTACCTTGGACCCGACACTGACTGGACTGAAATCCCGAGGGGCCTCTCGTGACTCGTATGGAGACTGGTCTTTCCTGAGGCCACGGCAGCGGGTCCCTGAGGTCCCCATCGCAATTCGAGTGGGACCTGCCACAACTCGAGGAAAACAAGGAGGTTCTCCCCTGCAGGCGAGATGAGGCCCTTTTCTGCTGTGGTATCACGAGGGAATCACGCCTTCCCACTTGAACCTCACACGCATCCTTCCCACGCTTGCTGCAACTCAAGAAGTTCCCCAACATACCAGTCCCCATGCTGGAGGAACACTAATGGTGCCGGCACACCTCAGGAGGAGCTTCATTTCCCCATCGTGAGCTCGAGATGAGGGTCTTTTACCCTGCTTCGTGGGGAAAGGTTTCCCCCCTTTCCTGTCACATCTCAAGAGTTGGCACTCTCAACAGGAAAGCCGAGATCTCCAGGGGTCGTGCCAACATATTAAAAGTCCCCAGATGTCTCAGTCCACTCCGGATGGACCTGATTTCCCTGCACTACCTCGAGTGTCACCTGCGTATCGCCTCACACCATGGTGGCTCGTGCCACAGGCCTGTGGCATCTCGAGGGAAAGACAGAGATCCCGGGGTCAAGTCGAGGGGAAGCCTGACACTGCAGCAACATCTCGGGAGGAAAGCGGACGTGCATGCAACCACAGGAGACGAGGCCTGACTCCCCTTGAGAGACTCCAGAGAATCCCCAAGTTCCATGCCAGCACTGGAAAGGAAACCTCAGGTTCCAGCTTCGGCTACAGACGGGGACTTAGGACCCGGCACTGACTGGCGTGGAATCCCGAGGAGCCCCTCTCAACTGGCACGGAGACTGGCCTTTCCTGAGGCCACTCGAAATGCTCCCTGAGGTCCCCATCGTAACTCAAGAGGGATCTGCCGCAACTCGAGAAAAACCAGGAGATTCTCCACTCCAGGCGTGATGAGGCCGTTTTCTGGTGCTGCATATCAAGAGAAAACCGGCCTTCCCTCCTGAACCTCAAATGGTCCTTCATAGCCATGTTACAAACCAAGAAGTTAACCGACATAACCATCTCCACTAGAGAGGAACAGTGAGGGTCGCACCACACTAAAGAGGAGCCCCCTTTCCCCCGCCTCCACTCCCGATGAGGGATCCTTTCCCTGCTTCGACAGGAAAGGATTCTGGTGTTCCTGTCACACAGCAAGACGGCGTGCTCTCCACAGGAAAGTCGAGAGGAACTCCAGGGGTCATGCCACCATTCCAAAGGCCCCCTAATATCTCAGTCCAATCCAGAGGAACATGATTTCCCTGCACTGCCTCGAAGGTCACCCTGAGCACCGAATCACACCACGGTGGCAGCTGTGACAGCCCTGTGGCATCGCGAGGGAAAGCCACAGATCCCTGTGTCAACTCGTCGGTAAGACTGACACTGCTGCTACAGCTTGGGAGGAAAATGGACGTGTATGTCTCCACTTGAGAAGAGTCCTGACTCTCCTGTGGAGACTCCAGAGGAACCCCAAGATCCATGTCAGCACTGGAGAGGAAACCTCAGAGTCTGGCTGCAGATCCAGACGAGTACCTAGGACCCGACACTGACTGGACAGGAATCCTGAGGGACCCCTTGCAACTCGTATGGAGACTGGTCTTTCCTGAGGCCACGCCAGCGGGTCCCTGAGGTCCCCGTCGTAACTCGAGAGGGATCTGCCACAACTTGAGAAAAAACAGGAGGTTCTCCACTGCAGGCTTGATGAGGCCCTCTTCTGCTGTGGCATCACGAGGGAAATCACGCCTTTCCACTTGAACCTCACAAGCGTCCTTCCCACCTTTGCTGCAACTCAAGAAATTCCCCGACATACCAGTCCCCAAGCGGGAGGAACACGAAGGATGCCTGCACACCTCAGGAGGAGACTCGTTTCCCCATTTTGAGCTCGAGATGAGGCTCTTTTTCCCTGCTTCGTCAGGAAAGGATTCCCGCCGTTCCCATCACATCTCAAGAGGTAGCGCTCTCAACAGGAAATCCGAGATCTCCAGGGGTCATGCCAACATACTAAAAGTCCCCCAGATGTCTCAGTCCACTCCAGATGAACCTGATTTCCCTGCACTACCTCGAGTGTCACCTGCGTATCGCCTCACAACATGGGGGTTCTTCTCGCAGGCCTGTCTCACCTCGAGGGAAAGACAGAATTCCCGGGGTCAAGTCGAGGGGCAGCCTGACACTGCAGCTACAGCTCGGGAGGAAAGCGGACTTGCATGCAACCACAGGAGACGAGGCCTGACTCCCCTTGAAAGACTCCAGAGAAACCCTAAGTTCCAGGCCGGCACTGGACAGGAAACCTGTGGTTCAGCTTCGGCTCCAGAAGGGGAAGTAGGATGCGGCACTGACTGGAGAGGAATCATGAGGAGCCCCCTATCAACTAGCACAGAGACTGGCCTTTCCTGAGGCCACGCGAGAGGGTCCCTGAGGTCCCCGTCATAACTCGAGAGGGACCTGCCTCAACTCGAGAAGAACCAGGAGGTTCTCCCCTGCAGGCGAGATGACGTCCTTTTCTCCTTGGGCATCAGGAGGGAAATCACGCATTCCCATTGAACTTCGCAAGCGTCTTTCCCACCCTTGCTGCAACTCATGAAGTTCCCCAACATACCAGTCCCCACGCGGGAGGTACACTAAGGGTCCCGGCACACCTCAGGAGGAGCCTCGTTTCCCCATCGTGAGCTCGAGATGAGGGTCTTTTTCCCTGCTTCGTTGGGAAGGGATTCCGGCCGTTCCCGACACATCTCAAGAGGTGGCGCTCTCAATAGGAAAGCCGAGATCTCCAGGGGACGTGCCAACAAACTAAAAGTCACCCAGATGTCTCAGTCCACTCCAGATGAACCTGAATTCCATGCACTACCTCGAGTGTCACCTGCATATCGCCTCACACCTCGGTGGCTCGTGCCACAGGCCTGTGGCATCTCGAGGGAAAGACAGAGATCCCGGGGTCAAGTCGAGAGGAAGCCTGACACTGCAGCTACAGCTCGGGAGGAAAGCGGACGTGCATGTAACCACAGGAGACGAGGCCTGACTCCCCTTTAGAGACTCCAGAGAAACCCCAAGTTCCATGCCAGCACTGGACAGGAAATCTCAGGTTCCACCTTCAGCTCCAGATGGGGACTTATGACCCAGCAGCGACTGGAGAGGAATCCCGAGGATCCCCTCTCAACTCGCACAGAGACTGGCCTTTCCTGAGGCCACACGAGAGGGTCCCTGAGGCCCCCGTCGTAACTCAAGAGGGACTTGCCTCAACTCTAGAAAAACCAGGAAGTTCTCCCCTCCAGGCTAGATGAGGCCGTTTTCTGCTGCAGCATCCCAAGAGAAAACCGGCCTTCCCTCCTGAACCTCAAAGGGTCCTTCACAGCCTTGCTACAACTCAAGAAGTTCCCTGACATAACCATCTCTACTCGGGAGGATCACTGAGTTTCCCACCACAACTCAATAGGAGCCCCCTTTCCCCCTCCTCCACTCCCGATGAGGGATCGTTTCCCTGATTCGACAGGAAAGGATTCTGGCGTTCCCGTTGCACAGCAAGAGGGCGTGCTCTCAATACGAAAGTCGCGAGAAACTCCAGGGGTCATGAAACCATTCCAAAAGATCCCAAGTGTCTCAGTCCACTCCAGATGAACCTGATTTACCTGCACTGCCTCGAAGGTAACCCTGAGCATCGAATCACATCACGGTGGCATCTGCGACAGCCCTGTGGCACCTCGATGGAAAGCCACAGATCCCTGTGTCAACTCGTCGGGAAACCTGACACTGCTGCTACAGCTTGGGAAGAAAACAGATGTGTATGTCTCCACTTGAGAAGAGTCCTGACTCTCCTGTGGAGACTCCAGAGGAACCCCAAGATTCATGTTGCACGGGAGAAGAAAACTCAGGTTCTGGCTGCAGTTCCAGACAAGTACCTAGGAACCGACACTGACTGGACAGGAATCCCGAGGGGCCCCTCGCAACTCGTATGGAGACTGGTCTTTCTTGAGGCCACGCCAGCGGGTCCCTGAGGTCCCCGTCGTAACTCGAGAGGAACCTGCCGCAACTCGAAAAAAAAACAGAAGATTCTCCCCTGCAGGCGAGTTGAGGCCCTTTTCTGCTGTGGCATTACGAGGGCAATCACGACTTCCCACTTGAACCTCGCAAGCGTCCTTCCCACCCTTGCTGCAACTCAAGAAGTTCCCCCACATAACCCTCCCCACGCGGGAGGAACACCGAGTGTCCTGGCACAAACCAGGAGGAGCCCCGATTCCCTCTCGTGAGCTCAAGATGAGGGTCTTTTTCCCTGCTTCGTCGGGAAAGGATTGCCGCTGATCTGATCGCATCTCATGATGTGGCGTTTTCAACAGGAAAGCCGAGATCTCCAGGGTTCCTGCCAACATACTAAAAGTCCCCGAGATGTCTCAGTCCACTCCAGATGAACCTGATTTCCCTGGCCTGTCTCAAGTGTCACCCGTGTATCGCCTCATACCACAGTGGCTCATGCCACAGCCCTGTGGCATCTTGAGGGAAAGACAGAGATCCCTGGGTCAACTCGACAGGAAGCTTGACACTGCAGCTACAGCTCGGGCGGAAAGCATATGTGCATGTAAGCACAGGAGACGAGGCCTGACCTTCCTGGAGAGACTCCAGAGGAACCCCAAGATGCATGCCAACACTGGAGAGGAGACCTCAGGTTCCAGCTTTGGCTCCAGATGGGGACTTAGTACCCGGTACCGACTGCAGAGGAATCCCGACGGGCCCCTCTCAACTCGCAAGGAGACTGGCCTTTCCAGAGGCCTCGCGAGCAGGTCCCTGAGGTCCCCATCATAACTCGAGAGGGACCTGCCGTAACTCAAAAAAAACCAGGAGTTTCTCCCCTGCAGGCGAGATGAGGCCCTTTTCTGCTGCAGCGTCTCGAGGGAAACCACGCCTTCCCTCTTGAAACTCACAAGGGTCCTTCCCATCCTTGCTGCAACTCAAGAAGTTCCCCGACATACCCGTCTCCACTCGACAGGAATTCTGAGGGGCCCATCACAATTCAAGAAGGGCCCGCTTTCCCCCTCCTCTGTTCCAGATGAGCATTCCTTTCCCTACTTCGTCGGGAAAGGATTCTGACTTTCCCGTCGCACAGCAAGATGGCGTGCTTTCAACAGAAAAGATGACAGGAACTCAAGGGGTCATGCCACCATTCCAAAAGACCCCCAAATGTCTCAGTCCACTCCAGATGAACCTGATTTCCCTGCCCTGCCTCAAAGGTCACCCCAAGCATTGAATCATACCATGGTGGCACGTGCGACAGCCCTGTGGCACCTGGAGGGAAAGCCACAGATCCCTGTGTCAACTCATTGGGAAGTCTGACACTACTGCTACAGATCATGAGGAAAACGGTCATGTATGTCTCCACTCGAGAAGAGTCCTGACTCTTCTGTGGAGACTCCAGAGGAACCCCAAGATCCATGTCAGTACTGAAGAGGAAACCTGAGTTTCTGGTCACAGTTCCAGATGAGGACCTAGGACCCAATACTGACTGGAGATGAATCCCGAGGGGCCCTTCACAAATCACATGGAGACTAGTCTTTCCTGAGGCCACACGAATGGGTCCATGAGTTCCCCGTCGTAAATTGAGAGGGACCTGCCGCAACTAGAGAAAAGACAGGAGGTTCTCCCCTGCAGGCGAGATGAGGCCCTTTTCTGCTGCGGTGTCTCGAGGGAAATCACGCCTTCCCTCTTGATCCTCACAAGGGTCTTTCCCACCCTTGCTGCAACTCAAGAAGTTCCCCGACATACGCTTTGACACGTGGGAGGAAACCCAAGGGTCCGGCAAAACTCTGGAGGAGCCCTGTTTCCCCACCGTGAGCTCGAGATGAGGGTGCCGTTCCCTGCTTCGTCGGGAAAGGTCTCCCGCCATTACCGTCGCATCTCAAGAGGTGGCACTCACAACAGGAAAGCCGAGATCTCCAGGGGTCGTGCC
This sequence comes from Sylvicapra grimmia, assembly GCA_006408735.1. NCBI lineage: Eukaryota > Metazoa > Chordata > Mammalia > Artiodactyla > Bovidae > Sylvicapra > Sylvicapra grimmia. Next base: position 7,021 of record SJYH01019640.1, on the reverse strand, counting down.
AACATACTAAAAGTCCCCCAGATGTCTCAGTCCACTCCAGATGAACCTGATTTCCCTGCACTACCTCGAGTGTTACCTGCGTATCGCCTCACACCACGGTGCCTCGTGCCAAAGCATTGTGGCATCTCGAGGGAAAGACAGAGATCCCGGGGTCAAGTCGAGGGGAAGCCTGACACTGCAGCTACAGCTCGGGAGGAAAGCGGACGTGCATGCAACCACAGGAGACGAGGCCTGACTCCCGTTGAGAGACTCCAGAGAAACCCCAAGTTCCATGCCAGCACTGGAGAGGAAACCTCAGGTTCCAGCTTTGGCTTGAGATGGGGACTTAGGACCCGGCACCGATTTGATAGGAATCCCGAGGAGCCCCTCACAGCTTGCACAGAGACTGGCCTTTCCTGAGGCCACGCGAGAGGTTCCCTGAGGTCCCCATCATAACTAGAGAGGGACCTGCTGCAACTCGAGAAAAACTAGCAGGTTCTCCCCTCCAGGCGAGATGAGGCTGCTTTCTGCTGTGAAATCCCAAAAGAAAACCGGCCTTCCCTCCTTCACCTCAAAGGGTCTTTCACAGCCTTGCTAAAACTCAAGAAGTTCCCCGACATAACCATCTCCACTCGAGAGGAACACTGAGGGTCCCACAACAAGTCAAGAGGATCCCACTTTCCCCCTCCTCCCCTCCCTTGAGGGATCCTTTCCCTGCTTTAACAGTAAAGGATTCTGGCATTCCTGTCGCACAGCAAAAGGGCGTGCTCTCAACAGGGAAGTCGACAGGAACTCCAGGGGTCATGCCACCATTCCAAAAGACCCCCACATGTCTCAGTCCACTCCAGATGAACCTGATTTCCCTGCACTGCCTCGAAGGTCACCCTGAGCATCGAATCACACCACGGTGGCATCTGTGACAGCCCTATGGCCCCTCGAGTGAAAGACACAGATCCCTGTGTCAAATCGTCGTGAAGACTGACACTGCTGCTACAGCTTGGGAGGAAAACGGACGTGTATGTCTCCACTTGAGAAGAGTCCTGACTCTCCTGTGGAGACTCCAGAGGAACCCCAAGATCCATGTCAGCACTGGAGAGCAAACCTCAGGTTCCAGCTTCGGCTCCAGACGGGGTCTTAGGACCCGGCACCGACTGGAGAGGAATCTCGAGTAGACCCTCTCAACTCGCATGGAGTTGGCCTTTCCTGAGGCCACATGAGAGGGACCCTGAGATCCCCATCGTATCTCGAGAGGGACCTGCCTCAACTCGAGAAAACCCAGGAGGATTTCCTCTCCAGGCGAGATGAGGCCGATTTCTGCTGCGGCATCTCAAGAGAAAACCGGCCTTCCCTCCTGAACCTCAAAGGGTCCTTCACAGCCTTGCTACAACTCAAGAAGTTTCCCGACATAACCCATCTCCACTCTAGAGGAACACTGAGGGTCCCACCACAACTCAAGAGGAGCCCCCTTTCCCCCTCCTCTGCTCCCGATGAGGGATCCTTTCCCTGATTCGACAGGAAAGGATTCTGACATTCCCGTCACATAGCAAGAGGGCGTTCTCTCAACAGGAAAGTCGAGAGAAACTCCAGGGGTCATGCCACCATTCCAAAAGACCCCCACATGTCTCAGTCGACTCCAGATGAACCTGATTTCCCTGCACTGCCTTGAAGGTCACCCTGAATCACACAACGGTGTCATCTGTGACAACCATGTGGCACCTTGAGGGAAAGCCACAGATCCCTGTGTCAACTGGTCGTGAAGCCTGACACTGCTGCTATAGCTTGGGAGGTAAACGGACGTGCACGTCTCCACTTGAGAAGAGTTCTGACTCTCCTGTGGAGACTTCAGAGGAACCCCAAGATCCATGTCAGCACTGGAGAAGAAACCTCAGGTTCTGGCTGCGGTTCCAGACGACTACCTAGGACCCGACACTGACTGGACAGGATTCCCGAGGGGCCCCTCGCAACTCATATGGAGACTGGTCTTTTCTGGGGCCATGCCAGCGTGTCCCTGAGATCCCCATTGTAACTGGAGAGGGACTTGCCGCACTTCAAGAAAAACCAGGAGGTTCTCCCCTGCAGGCGAGATGAGTCCCTTTTCTGCTTTGGCATCATGAGGGAAATCACGCATTCCCACTTGAACCTCGAAAGTGTCCTTCCCACACTTGCTGCAACTCAAGAAGTTCCCCGACATACCAGTCCCCACGCAGGAGGAACAAGAAGGTCCCGGCACACTTCAGGAGGAGCCTCGTTTCCCCATCGTGAGCTCGAGATGAGGGTCTTTTTCCCTGCTTCGTTGGGAAAGGATTCCCGCCATTCCCGTCACATCTCAAGAGGTGGGGCTCTCAACAGGAAAGCCGACATCTCTAGGGGACGTGCCAACATACTAAAAGGCCCCAGATGTCTCAGCCCACTCCAGATGAACCTGACTTCCCTGCACTACCTCGAGTGTCACCTGCGTATCGCCTCACACCACGGTGGCTCGTGCCACAGGCCTGTGGCATCTCAGGGAAAGACTGAGATCCCGGGTTCAAGTCGAGGGGAAGCCTGAAACTGCAGCTACTCCTCAGGAGGAAAGCGGACGTGCATGCAATCACAGGAGACGAGGCCTGACTCCCCTTGAGAGACTCCAGAGAAACCCCAAGTTCCTTGCCAGCACTGGAGAGGAAAACTCAGGTTCCAGCTTTGGCTCCAGATGGGGACTTAGGACCCAAAACCGACTGCAGAGGAAACCCGAGGAGCCCCTCTCAACTCGCACGGAAGCTGGTCTATCCTGAGACCACACGAGAGGCTCCCTGAGGTCCCCCTCGTAACTCGAGAGTGACCTGCCGCAACTCGAGAAAAACCAGGAGGTTCTCCCCTCCAGGTGAGATGAGGCCGTTTTCTGCTGCGGCATCCCAAGAGAAAAGAAGCCTTTGCTCCTGAACCTCAAAGGGTCCTTCACAGCCTTGCTACAACTCAAGAAGTTCCCCGACATATCCATTTCCACTCGAGAGGAACACTGATGGGCCCACCACAACTCAAGTNCAAGTTCCTTGCCAGCACTGGAGAGGAAAACTCAGGTTCCAGCTTTGGCTCCAGATGGGGACTTAGGACCCAAAACCGACTGCAGAGGAATCCCGAGGAGCCCCTCTCAACTCGCACAGAAACTGGTCTATCCTGAGACCACGCGAGAGGCTCCCTGAGGTCCCCCTCATAACTCGAGAGGGACCTGCCACAACTCGAGAAAAACCAGGAGGTTCTCCCCTCCAGGTGAGATGAGGCCGTTTTCTGCTGCGGCATCCCAAGTGAAAAGAAGCCTTTGCTCCTGAACCTCAAAGGGTCCTTCACAGCCTTGCTACAACTCAAGAAGTTCCCCGACATATTCATTTCCACTCGAGAGGAACACTGATGGGCCCACCACAACTCAAGAGGAGCCCCCTTTCCCCCTCCTCCACTCGTGATGAGGGATCCTTTCCCTGCTTCGACAGGAAAGGATTCTGGCGTTCCCGTTGCACAGCAAGAGGGCATGCTCTCCACAGGAAAGTCGAGAGGAACTCCAGGGGTCATGCCACCATTCNGAAGTTCCCCGACATATCCATTTCCACTCGAGAGGAACACTGATGGGCCCACCACAACTCAAGTGGAGCCCCCTTTCCCCCTCCTCCACTCGTGATGAGGGATCCTTTCCCTGCTTCGACAGGAAAGGATTCTGGCGTTCCCGTTGCACAGCAAGAGGGCGTGCTCTCCACAGGAAAGTCGAGAGGAACTCCAGGGGTCATGCCACCATTCCAAAGGACCCCCATATGTCTCAGTCCACTTCAGATGAACCTAATTTCCCTCCACTGCCTCGAAGGTCACCCTGAGCATCGAATCACACCACGGTGGCATCTGCAACAGCCCTGTGGCACCTTGAGGGAAAGCCACAGATCCCTGTGTCAACTCGTCGGGAAGCCTGACACTGCTGCTACAACTTGGGAGGAAAACGGACGTGTATGTCTCCACTTGAGAAGAGTCCGGACTCTCCTGTGGAGACTTCAGAGGAACCCCAAGATCCATGTCAGCCCTGGAGAGGAAATCTCAGGTTCTGGCTGCAGTTCCAGACGAGCATCTAGCACCCGACACTGACTGGACAGAAATCGCGTGGGCTCCCTCGCAAGTTGTATGGAGACTGGTCCTTCCTGAGGCCACGCCAGCGGGTCCCTGAATTCCCCATCGAAGCTCGAGAAGGACCTGCTGCAACTTGAGAAAAACCTGGAGGTTCTTCCCTGCAGGTGAGATGAGGCCCTTTTCTGCTGTGGCATCACGAGGGAAATCACGCCTTCCCACTTGAACCTCGCAAGCGTCCTTCCCACNAAACTCGAGAAGGACCTGCTGCAACTTGAGAAAAACCTGGAGGTTCTTCCCTGCAGGCGAGATGAGGCCCTTTTCTGCTGTGGCATCACGAGGGAAATCACTCCTTCCCACTTGAACCTCGCAAGCGTCCTTCCCACCCATGCTGCAACTCAAGAAGTTCCCCGACATACCAGTTCCCACGCGGGAGGAACACTGAGGGTCCCGGCACACCTCAGGAGGAGCCTCGTTTCCCCATCGTGAACTCTAGATGAGGGTCATTTTCCCTGCATCGTCAGCAAAGGATTCCCGCTGTGCCCGTCACATCTCAAGAGATGGCACTCTCAACAGCAAAGCCGAGATCTCCAGGGGTCGTGCCAACATACTAAAATCCGCCAGATGTCTCAGTCCACTCCAGATGAACCTGATTTCCCTGCACTACCTCGAGTGTTACCTGCGTATCACCTCACACCACGGTGGCTCATGCCACAGGCCTGAGGCATCTCGAGGGAAAGACAGAGATCCTAGGGTCAAGCTGAGAAGCCTGTCATTGCAGCTACAGGTCGGGATGAAAGCGGACATGCATGCAACCACAGGAGACGAGGCCTGAC
>SJYH01019501.1:6909-18674 GCA_006408735.1 Sylvicapra grimmia | reverse complement strand
GGGGGGGGGGCTAAAGAGAAAAGGGGGGATTAGAATATAATTCATATTTACTTACACCTGCATAGGGAAATTCTATAGTAAGAAGAAACTAACAAAATATTATTATCTTAGGGCAGATGGGTGGAACTTTCAATTACTCAGAAAAAAAGTCCTTGGTGCCATACTTAACTTCTTACTGTCTTACAACCTCAATCAATCTGCCAGCAAATCTCATCTTAAGTATAAATGGTGTACTTCTGCCTCTATCTTCAGCTGTTATCAGATCTTTCTTTAAACTCTGGCTTCCCTTCCTCCTCTTGGCCACACCTAATCAGCTTTCATGGAGAAGGCAATGGCAACTCACTCCAGTACTCTTGCCTGGAAAATCCCATGGGCTGAGGAACCTGGTAGGCTGCAGTCCATGGGGTCGCTTAGAGTTGGACACGACTGAGCGACTTCACTTTCACTTTTCACTTTCATGCATTGAAGGAAATGGCAACCCACTCCAGTGCTCTTGCCTAGAAAATCCCAGGGACGGGGGAGTTTGGTGGGCTGCCGTCTATGGGGTTGCACGGAGTTGGACATGACTGAAGCAACTTAGCAGCAATCAGCTTTCAGTTACATGACCTGTGTTAAGAATATATTTACTACTGTTCCAATATTCATTAAGTTGCAATCATTCTTGGTTACTCTTAAATAAAGCATGCTTTTCTCTAGATGATTCCAAGCTTTGGCAACTGCTTTTAGCTATTCTTGAGAGACTCTGAACTGCCTCTTAAAAGGCCTTAACAAACTGCTCCAATACATTCTTGTTTTTCTCATCAGAACTCTTCTTCTACATGAAGGTTATTTATTTTATTTTCCTTTATTATAAGACCCTTACTTTTAAAAAATTAGTAATAAAAAACTGATGAAAAAAAAGAGAAATCTCTTCTTTATAGTAGTATGCCAACTAACGAATGTAGAAAGGATAATGGAAATAGAAAGTTACCATTTGGCAACCAGCCTTTGTGGTGGTAGATTCAGACAGAAGTCATACACGGATCCTTAGCCTGTACATGGAGATTTGATGAGAACGAGATACTGGCATCGTCTCAGAGTACTGAACCACAAAACACTTATGAATTGCCAAGAAAAAATGGTGCCTAATAGTGGAGAAATCTGATTGATACAACCTTAACTAGGTGATTAAGGTTAACATTACAAGGGGTAGGACAGGCTGACAACATGTACTTTCTGATGCAATTCACTAAAAAGAGTCCAATATACCATTTTTGTGTAATCCCTGCCAAGGAAGTATGGCTTGAGTCTGGACATGAGGAAACACTAGAGGGACCCAAAGTGAAGAATACAAAGTGAAAGGCCTATAGTATCTGTCAAAAACAAGAGGAACTGTTTCAGAGTAAAGGAGATTAAGAAACAAGATTACTAAATGCAACAAGTTAGGCTGAGTTGTATCCTGGACCAGAGAAGAGACATTGTTGGGATAGTTAGCAAAATTTGCATGAGGTTTTGATGACAGTGTTGTCATTGTGGATTTCTTGGTTACAGTGGAGAGCAGCCTTGCCTTTTTGGAAAATACAAAAAGGAAAACACCACGCCTCTCCCTTTCTCTCAGATGGTTCAGCAAAAGATTAATCATTATGGATGCAGGGTGATAAAGCAAAAATAATACAAAATGTCAACAACAGGGGCACTTTGGTGAGCAGGATATGGGAGTTCTTTACACTACTGTTTTGTCAACTTTTCTCTTAGGTTTTAGGTTATTTCCAAATAAATTAATTTTAAAGTGTGTTTACATAGGTAAGCATGCTTTCATTTTTAACAGCTGCCAGGTATTATACTACTGACAGCCACTTGTCATCATTTAAAAACCACCTTTCTGCCTGAAGACTGACTACTGAAACACAGATAAAGATACTCCAAACTTGCAACATTGAAAAATATTTCTATTTTTACTTTTTTACATTAGTTTAATGTGCTGACGTTTTGGATCTTAAATGAGGGGAGCCCACAGAAACTTCGGAGTAAAATTTCCAACCCTGTAAAAGTCAGCCAGTGGCACTTGAACTGGCTGGTCAAAGGAAACAACTAACCCTAAGAGGCCCTGAAATAGTCTCCTATCCTAAACTCGAAATAGCCTCACTGGTGATAGTAGTACCAAATTAAATAGACCCACCAGGTCTATTTGAGTTCCATTATTTAGGGTAGAAGGAAGTCAACAGCTACCTCCCCATCTCTTAAGGCTCTAGCTTACTTGTCATGCATTCCCAGAAACACACTATAATATGACTAATCACTGGCTGCTTCTTCAGCACCATATGTCTCCCAATTTCAAAGGAAAAACTGTCCCAGCTAGAACCGGAACAACAGACTTCCTACCTCCTGTAGCTGGAGTCGAACCTTGGTAACTGCTCGGATCCAGTGCGCTCTGGCTTGGGTAAATGGCGAAGATGCAGTCTCCTCAGGAAAACTTGTAACAGAGAAAAGAATGTTCCTTAAAAATAAGCCCAGGCCACAGGATGACAGTGCTCAAGTCAAAACTGCCAAATACCTAAAATTAAAAGGTTTGCATTCATGCCTATACTTGTCTAGTGATTCAAGCCACTGAAACAGCATATCCTGAACATCCAACATGAAAAAAATTCTTCTCTAAAATGACAGTTGCTTTTAGCTTTTTATCAGTTCCCTTTCTTTCTTTCCCTTTTTCCACTCACCTAACGAGGCAGCTCACTGGAACAGTTAGGGGTCAGGATACTAAAAGCAGTGACAAGGCCATAAGTCAGTGGCTAACATGGAAACGGTGCAGAGGGGCGTGGAGTAAACCTCTTCCCTGCCTCTCAGGATCGCCACTCTCCCCTGGGGGCTCTACATAGCATTCTTGGGGCAGAACTGTGTTCCTGCAAACCCTTCCTACTCCACTAAGTATTTTGGAAGGCCTATCAATTCCTAGTCTACATCAAAGCACTAAGAAAAAAGGCAGAGCCCTCCTCCTGCTGTGATCTCGTTCCTTGAGCTGCCTCAGGAACATCCTAAGTGCAAGGAACAATACACATAACAAAGGAGCTCTGAGGCAGAAACACTAGCCTGTATTAAACAAATAATCACCTAGGTTTTACCTGTGGAACAGTGGTCCATTCTTGGTGATGATGCTTCTCCCCTCGCTCACTGGCATCTATTGCCAAGGCAGTAAACAAGAAACCACCATACAGACACACAAAATATATGCTAGGCACTGATGCCACTTAACTGCATCAGTTGTTTTAAAACATCTGTGGGCACTTCTGAAACCAGCCTGGATGTCACTTGCACAGCTGGGATCTGGGATGACAAAACCATGAGAGAAGGATGGGCACTTCTGTTGCTTGACCAAGAACTCTACCCAGACAATAGCATCTTTAAAGTCCAAGGTCTACAAAGAGCTATCTTTTAGTGAGTTGTCAGTCCAGTTAAAAAGAAAAAAAGCTGGCCCAGAACTCAGTCTCTCTGATGTCTTGTCTACTAGATGAGCCACCAGAGATGATTAAAAATCAGGAAAACAAACAGAAAATAAGTTTCTACCTTCGAGTGGTACAGTAGAGACATCAACTGTTTTCTAACTTTTATCGGATAATCAGTGTTCGCTGCTCTGATCTTCCCATGACCTTGAAATTTGAGAGTTTAAGTCACACCTAGCTCTTGTCACTCTACTCCAGTGGTTTTCAACTAAGGACAGTTTTGCCCCTCAGGAGAACTCTGGCAATAATATCTGGAGACATGTCTGGTTGTCACACTGAGAACTGCTACAGGCATGTAGTGTGCAGAGGCCAGGGATGCCACTAAACATTCTTCAAGGCATACAATAGCTCCCTATAACAAACGATAATCTGGCTTGCGGAGTCCCCTGATGGCCTAGTGGTTAAGATTCGGTGCTTTCACTGTGGAGGCCTGAATTCGACCCCTGGTCAGGGAACCATACCACATGCTGAACAATGTAGCTAAAATATCAAAAACAAAACAAAAAAACAAAGAAAGAATTATCTGGCTAAAAACGTTAATAGTGCCAAGACTGAGAAACCCTGCTTTGCCCCAACCTATCAGCAACTCACTGACCAATTTAGCTCAACAATAACAATACTGAAACTCAGTACTAAGTTTCATTATGTGACTGTTAAAAGAACAAGTTTAAAATTTTCCTTCTTCTGGCTATCAACTGCCAGACATACTGCTAAGCCCCAGGGAGACAGAAAGGTGATTTAGATCTGGCTTCTAGATAGGTTCTTTAACTGTCTCCCAGATTAATCAAGGAAAAAAACAAAAATGAAAAAAATGTTCACCAAAAAAATTAAAACATTAATAAGCCTGTTTTATTCAAAGCAGCTCCTCTGAATGAAATAATCTGCAGGGCTCAGGTCAGTTCCAGACTCAGAGGTTGTCATACATGGGGTCAACTAGTAAGCCAAGAACTACAGACTCTAGAAGACCTGGTACACTGCAGCTACAATGTTCTTCAGAGATCCTTGAAATACTTTGGTAATTACACCAGAAAACAATGGAAGCAGTACAGAGATAAGCCTCAGTATCCTGATCACAACCATACCCAGCTGCAGGGAAACAAACAGAGCAATTGCATTCTGTCAGCAGTGCCATAGGGCAGGTACTGAGGAAACCATATGAGCTCCTCAAGGCGGCCATGACCTACCTCTCCTGGGGGCCTCGGACAAGGTCTCTGTGTAGCACCATATCTGGGGGTGGATGGGCTGTGGCATCTTCTTTCATCTCCTGGGGTTCACACACGCCCCCCTTCTCCTCTTCACCTGTCACCTCCAAGGCTTTCTCTTGTTCTCCAAAACCCACTTGGCCATCTCTGGAGAGGCTACTGGAGCTGTGGCAGGAATGAATGGAGTCCCTCTCCCGACGGTCATCATCTTGTTCATGATACTGGTCCAGTTCACTTAACTGAGAGCTTCCTTGACTCACGTTACAGGAGGAGCCATACCTACTACTGCTGGTGGGGCTGTGAGAATGAGAGGAGGACAGATTAGTAAATAAATACAAACTAAAGACCGGAACAAAATAATGGATGAATCCAGGAAATAATGATTCTATCAGTGGCAAGGATCACAAACAGGAGGTTCCTGGGAAAAGAGGAGCAAAGTTCACATTCTAGAAGAACTAGGCTCTATTCAGCAAAATCACAACAAGGAAAAACAACACAGCATGCTGGGTTCTCCAACAGCACTTAGCCCCAACCCTGCAACTGACTTTGAAGAATTCTTTATCTTAATCTGCTATTTTGTAAGTAGAATTAAGAATTATTCAAATAGTCTGTTTATGCCTAAAATTCTCTGCTTGAACTTCTTAAAAACAACCTGTCCAGTGGCTGTAATCAAAGTTTTCTAATTTTCACAAAGTAAAATGGATGGATGAACTCTACTCCCTTTTTCTGTTACCTATTAAATTGAGAACTCTTTTCTGCCTCTCCAATTGGAAATATAAAGGTCTGCTCCTCAGAATGTGCAAAGGAAAGTGAACATGTTCCTTCAATTGTCCCTCAACCATCTGCACAAGGTAATGGAAGCCAAATAGAGGCTAGGACAAAGAAATTCCTCAGGGAGAATGGTCTCATTGCCATGAATGTTACCGTGGTATCCCTGGCAGCATAGGAAGTATCCCAGAGCCATCTATAACTGAGTTCCTCTCAGGTTATGGCTCAGTTTTGGACAAAATGGACACAGTCCAACTCCAAGATCTGAGTCAGGGCCATATTAATGCATTTTTGTTCCTGAAGAGAGACCAGAACAACCCCCTCTCTCAACCACCTGAATTCCCATACCCAGAAAGGAAAATTGTTCTCCTGGTATAAGAGGCATAGAGAAAGTGGCAGTGAATCGTGACTGTATAGAAAGAATAGCATTCAGAAGTTATTCCCTTGAGCCATATACTGAATTTTAAGGATCAGTCCTATTCAAAATAGAGGGACTTGGGGATGATCTACATGACCTATCCTAACCCCATCTGGATAGTTCCATCCCAAGTCAGAGGCCCTTCATTTTAATTCTGCGGGGACAATAGACAAGGAATTCCCTTGCCAAAGAGTCAAGCTTTAACTAAAGGGCCAATGTTTATTGTTTTCCAGTGTTATTTTCCCTCTGGTTCCTCCCAATTATCTGGTGTTTCCAGGCTGATTTCTGATTTTTCACCCCACAGCAGTAGGAGAGGTACCAGGCCGCTGTGCTGAGTAGTTCCTAACACACAATCTCCAAAGTACTTGACCAACTTCTTTGGACTGCTTTGGGCCAGTGTTCAAGGCAGCACTCTTAAACTGTCCTGTATGGTGCTTCTTCTTAGGGGAAATAATAGTACGCTTTGCAGATGGACCCTGTACACTGCTCCACCATAGAGCACAATGCTCCACAGCAAATGATAGCCCTGAGCTCCTGGGAGACTCTACCAAAAACACCTAACAAGCACCAGTCTCATGGGCGATAAAACTCAGAAACTGGAAGAAGCTATGCAAATCCATATGGAATAGGATATACAGTATAGATTATTCCAAGCCACCCTTTGCATTTTATATTCTACTTAGTAACCTCATTGCCACTGGAGAAAGCATCTTAGAAGACTTGGAAAAGCAAAGCAAAGTAGATCTCTCCCAGCTATTACAGATATAGGTGTTCAAGGCCCAAGGAAGCATTCAAGCCTATCACGTGGCTGTAATTATTAATAATATATGCCACTCAATGACTTGCTGCCTCTTCTTGCCCTCCCTTCTCCCTTCTACATTATTCAAAGCAGAGCAAGCCAGAGTAAGTAAATCCCAGAATTTAGCCTTTCCTTTAAGCAGGAAGCACATTGTTCCAATAAGTGAATTATATTTGGTAGAGAGAAGAGATGACAATATCCACATATTATTTCTTGTTACTTAATGCCTAACATGAAGCTCAGGTGCTGGGAAAGACACAAGGAGGATAAAAAGCAGGCTATGGTTAAGCTACCACTAAGTCATTGCATCATAAATGGTCAATTCCTTAAAATCATTTATGATGCTTTAGTTGAGAACAGGCCTTTTGCTGGTCTTTGGTTCCTTGATGTCCAGCAGAGTAACTGGCTGCTGTACATTTGAAACAGAGCCAGTGCTAGCAAGCTCTGCCTCCTCTTCATGTGTTTCTGGTTGAAGTAGCTCAGAGACAGTGCAGTGTTCTTCCTCATGACTCTCTGAAGGATAGATATCTTTGGTATCCTTGTCTTCTTCAGATGCTGGGATTTCTTGCTGGTTTTCCACTTCTCCAGGCCTTGAAAGCTCCTGAGTACATACACATGGCCCGGCCCCCAGCTGCTCGGAGGTCCCAGAGGGCTGAGCTTTAGCTGGCTCAGCACAGGGCCCAGACATTTGAGATGACTCCAAAGTTTTGTCAGTCTCACCAGATTTAAGGTCCTGATCACTGCTTATAACCAAAACTGAAGAGAAGGATTCTGCAGGCATTTGTTCAGAGTCCCTTGTGTTCTCTTTCGGCCATGGAAATGAAAGATCCAGCTTCTTTCCAAACCTTAGTTTTGAATCGCTTGCCACTACACCACTCCCCTTCCCCTCACTACCTCCCTCAAAAAGAGTTGACAACTTCTTAAAACTGAACATTAAACCAGTCTCTGCTGCTCTACTGCCAGTGGAGGAAGGTGAGGAAAAGAAAGAGCTCAGTGATTTCCCGTAGTCAGCAGCAGAAGATGGGAAATGGAGCTTTGGCCAACTGGTCACGTTTGGGATTGGCTGCTCCGCTTCCTGGGGGACTGCAGGTGAGTCTTTCTGGGCATCAAGTATCTCACAATGTTCTTTGGCACAAAGCACAGGTTCCTCCAGTGGAGGGTGAGAAATGTACCCTTGGGTTTCTGGTGTGGCACTCTGGCTGACACTCGCCTCACTGAACAGCGCTGTTTCCAGTGAACTGGCTGCCTGTAGCTCTAAGAAGTTTTGGTTTGTGGAGATGGATTGCATATCTGGCTCTGGCTCAAGAGGAAGAGGTGGCTGAACTGGAGGAGGAAGCTCTTTGGCAATCCAGGTAGGATCTGGATGTAACTGTACTGGCAATGGGATATGCTCTGCTTCCAATGATGCCTCTGTGTCTGTAGCCTGCAGCATCCCCATGTCTCCTTCATCGCTCAGAGACAATACTCCTTGCCCAGTATCATCCCCTGAGACAGAAGATGCACCCTCAACTGTTTCAGAATGTTGGGGTTCTGGAATATTGTCTGGGATATTATTGTTTTCCATTTCAGTTGTTAGTTTAGGATCATCTTTCAAGGTCTCCAAGTCTGACTCTGCACTAACCACTGTCATTCCACAGTCACTGACCATAGATTCTGAATTGAGTGCTCCAAAGGTAACTTCTTTACACAAATTTCCTGGAGGTACTGACCCTACAGTATCTCTGAGATTACCATTTTGAAGCAATGCAGTAGCTGCAACAGATGATTCTTGTTTGCATGTTTCTGCTTTGGGACTTTTAAAAATTCCAAATAAGTCACCTTTGAGAGGCTGAGATGATGTACCAGAAGAAAGAGAGAAAAAAGAATTTTTCTTTGGAGGTTTAGGAGAAGAGAAAAGTCCAGAGAATGTTTTGGGAGGTTCAATTAAGGACCCAGAGAAAGATTTCACTTTGGTCACAAACCCCGAAAGCATTTCTACCGAAGAGTCCAACACTGATTTGTCTTCCTCTTTACCTGCACCTTGACTCTGGAGGTGCCATGTACCTCCTGGCTCCATAGAGGAAGAAGCTGGCTCCAGGATCTTTGTTAAGACCTCATCAGGGGCCTTTTCTAATGGCAAATTCAACGGATCACTAGTAAATCTTTCATTTTGGTGGGAGTTAGTACAAGTGTCTAAATTGTTGAGCTTTTCAACCAAATGGCTATCATGGGAAAAAGAGCTGGCCAGTGAGTCACTCATGGATGCTTCTTGTATAAAAGCTTCTTTGTGGGTAGATACCTCAAGGGTCTCTGGACCAATGAGCGGTGTTTCAGTCTGTGCCTGAAATCCTGGTGAATGAGGAACAATGTCTTTTTGTGATTGATTTATCTGGAAATCTGAAGATGTCCTTGGTCCATTACTGGAACCTGGTTTTCCTGGATCATTCTCCTCTACATTGAGCTCATCTGCAAGGGAGATAATCTCAGTGGTGTTGCTAATGGAAACACAAAAAGCCATTTGCTGTTTATGAACTACTTCCTGGACCATGCTATCTCCGCTGCCATTAGGACATTCTTTAGTTATTGTACCACTCATGTCCACAAAAACACTTGGCTTCTTACAGGGCTGGGAAGTCACTGGAGCGGTAGTTGAAAGGCTCTGTTTTTTCCCAGGACTTGGCTGCTTCTCATCCAAAAAAGACAAGTTGAAGAAACTGAAAGAGCTTTTAGGAGAGGCACCCTTCTTGCTGCCTGAGTTAGCAGTGGGGAAAAAGGAAGGAAGTGTGAATAGCCCTTCTGCTTGAGATTTGGTTCTGGGAAGAGCAGCAGAGGCTCTGTTCTCAGATTTTTCAGATCCAGTCAGGAAAGAAAATATACTCTTTCTTATTGGCAATTCTGGTTGGGAGGGAGATGTTGTGGCAGTTGAAAAACTGTGGTCTTTGTCAGAAAAATGATCTTGTTCATTTGAATTTCTTCTGCTTGGAATATCTAAAGATATTTTATCACTTCTTGGGACTTCTGTCACTATCATACCACTGGTTTCTACTGAAGAATCTTTGGAAGAGTCTTTGAAACCTGTTGAGAAAGATGAATTTGGTGACTTGTAGGTCAGGTGGTTTCTGGAGGGTACCTCTTCTTCAGTTAAATGATCACCCTTGATCTCCTTAATTGCTGGTTCCTTTAGCTCACTCTCATCGATGGTAGTCTGCTTGTTCAGACCTCTAACTCGAACTTTCCCTTTAGAGGAAACTGGTGCAGCAGGAAAGTTCCCAACATCCTGTCTAGCTAGATGTGTGGCATTAGGACTAGACTTGACCTCTTCCTTATTAGTCACTGAAGAAACAGCCACATTTTCCGTTGTTTGTATAGGAGACACACTGCTTTTAAAGAAGTCCCCAAGAGTACCAAAAAAATTTGAAACACCAGGAGATTCATTCTTTTCCTGAGATGATATCTTTCTATTTTTATCATTATTCTTTTCTAAACTTGGTGATCCTTCTTTATTTACTTGGGTTTTAAACAGGTTCAGAAATCCAGATGACTGCTTCTCATTTGACGTTGCACTTACTGAAGGGTCTTCTTCCCGGCCAAAGAGTTTCAGCGCACTTTTAAATAAAGTTCTCTCAGACTCTTTGGAAGATTGGT
Organism: Sylvicapra grimmia; assembly: GCA_006408735.1. Lineage (NCBI taxonomy): Eukaryota > Metazoa > Chordata > Mammalia > Artiodactyla > Bovidae > Sylvicapra > Sylvicapra grimmia. Next base: position 8,387 of record SJYH01019501.1, on the reverse strand, counting down.
CATGGGGAGGCTTATAGTTCTTATGTTCATCCCTACTAAACTGTGATACATGGGAAACTGAAACAGAGTCAGCTGTAATCATCTTGTCATCTTCTATATCTGAATTATCCTGAGGAGTTGCTTGGCTTACCTGAAAAACAGGTTTTAACAAACTTTGCTTTTTCACGTGCATGCTTTTATTTAAAGGGGATTCTTTCTTCATATTTTTAGTAAATTCTAGTTGCTGAACACTGGATACTATTTGTCTCTCTGAATCCTTCTTGAGAAGACTTTCTTCCTCATTTTGAGAGTTACTCTCTAGTTGCTTACTTGAGATTAATAACTGAAGACTGTCATTTGTTACCTCTGCTAAGTTTGACTGCTGATCTCTTTTCTCTGTGGCTGATGACTTTAAAGTTTCACTCTTATCAAAATTCAAAGTATTTCCAATTGAAGCACCCAAAGCAGAAAATAACGAAGTCACTTTGTTCAATGATGACATCTCTTTTATTTGCTGTGGGATGTTAGTCTTATTTTCAGGAAATGTGTTAGTCTTATCTTCTGAAGAGGAAGCTTCTTCAGAAGAAGACTGGATCCAATGGAAACTAGAAAGGTTAACTGATGAATCCTTAGAGAGAGGCTGATATTTATCTCCCTTTATAATTTCATTTTTATTTAAGACATGATTACCAATAGTTTGGGGCTGATTTCTGAGATCCAATATACATTCAGAGTCTTCAGAACCACATGGCCTTTCTTTAAAAGCTACAAAATTTCCTTCAGATTTTTGAGGATTATAGCCTGAAAAATCTAATGGTTGATTCCTTTGGTCATAATTTGACTCAAGTACTTGTGAAAAGGTTCCTAAATTTAGATACACTGCTCCCTCACTTCTTGGCAAAACTACAGATAAATCAAGTGGGTCATCATTTGGTTCTTCTTCAACATACCACAGTAATTCATCTTCCTTGTCAAGTACTTTAAAACTGTAAGCAGAAACAGTACAATCGTCCAGCATAATACTTGACGGATCATTTGTCACATTTTGTAAGTCACAATTCAAATACTCTTCATAAGAAAAATCAGGTATAAATAAATATGCATACTGCCCAGTAGAATCAGTAAGGAAAAAATAGATATACTGGCCATCATGGAACATAAAATATCCATAATCACCATCCTCTGATGGCCACCACATTCCATTTTCAAGACATGACAACCACTCCTGATATTCATAACCAACATTTGAAAAAATAAAGTTTTCATCCATTCTTGAGGAATCTAGATCAACTATGGGGCGTGTACTCTTCTCATAACCTGAAGAACAACTTAAGTCAATGGGTAATTCTTCTAGTGAATTCTTAGTCTCATTAATTGGAAAATAACAAGAACTTCCATATAATGAGTTAGCTGCCCACATATCACCTCTTAATAAGTAATCTTCATTAAATGCTAACTGGTTGAATGATTCATATGGTAAGTCACACCAAATGACACTG
>SJYH01017854.1:0-15020 GCA_006408735.1 Sylvicapra grimmia | reverse complement strand
GCTGGAATCAAGATTACCGGGAGAGATATCAATAATCTTAGATATGCAGATGACACCACCCTTATGGCAAAAAGTGAAGAAGAACTAAACAGCCTCTTGATGAAAGGGAAAGAGGAGAGTGAAAATGTGGGCTTAAAACTCAACATTCAAAAAATGAAGATCATGGCATCTGGTCCCATCACTTCATGGCAAATAGATGGGGAAACAATGGGAACAGTGACAGACCTTATTTTCTAGGGCTCCCAAATCACTGCAGATGGTGTTATAGCCATGAAATTAAAAGACATGTGCTCCTTGGAAGAAAAGCTGTGACCAACCTAGACAGCATATTAAAATTCCAAGACATTACTTTGCCAACAGAGGTCCTTCTAGTCAAAGCTATGGTTTTTCCGGTAGTCTTGTATGGATGTGAGACTCGGACCAGAAAGATAGCTGAGTGCTGAAGAATAGATGTTTTTGAACTGTGGTGTTGGAGAAGACTCCTGAGAATCTCTTGGACTGCAAGGAGATCAAACCAGTCAATCCTAAAGGAAATCAGNGGACCAGAAAGATAGCTGAGTGCTGAAGAATAGATGTTTTTGAACTGTGGTGTTGGAGAAGACTCCTGAGAATCTCTTGGACTGCAAGGAGATCAAACCAGTCAATCCTAAAGGAAATCAGTCCTGAATATTCACTGGAAAGACTGATGCTGAAGCTGAAGCTCCAATACTTTGGCCACGTGATGCAAAGAGCTGACTCATTGGAAAAGACCCTGATGCTGGGAAAGATTGAAGGCAGGAGGTAGAAAGGAATGACAGAGGCTGAGATGGTTGGATGGTACCACCGACTCGATGGACATGAGTTTGAGCTAGCTCTGGGAGTTGGTGATGGACAAGGAACCCCCATGCTGCAATCTATGGGTTCACAGAGTTGGACAAGACTGAGTAACGGAGTTCAACTGAATAGGCAAATATATAATTTAGCACTAGAAATTTTTTATAATTTTTCTCCATGGTATTTACCATTAACTTTTGAATTATTATTTGCTTTCAAGTATAGTGTTTCGAGTGTATTTTTTAGATGATTTTGATATTGTTGTCCATGGAGTAGAAAGAGCACTGGTGAGGAATTTAAGGAATCCTAGAAAGAGTTTTGTCTCTATCACCATCTGCTTGTGTGGACTTGAACNCAAGTATAGTGTTTCGAGTGTATTTTTTAGATGATTTTGATATTGTTGTCCATGGAGTAGAAAGAGCACTGGTGAGGAATTTAAGGAATCCTAGAAAGAGTTTTGTCTCTATCACCATCTGCTTGTGTGGACTTGAACAAGTTATTCTGTCTGTTAGTGGTTTAACTGGTCACTATTTTTCAAATCTTAGCAGAATGAACAATGGTCTCAAAAGCTTCACAGCTATATTAAATTCTAAATACATAATTGTCCTCACAGCGATGATCAAAGTCTTTCCTGAATTTATGATGACTAGTGCATGCGTGGTTAGTGTTAGTGGGATGGGGACAGGTTAGAAACATAACATTTATTTCTTCTTCCTCTTTCTTACTTTATTGCTCCCCTTCTTTCTTACTTAGAGAGACCAGTTCTGTTAACGTGCCCAATGCATTGGCAACAAATCCGAGATAAATGCTTGTATTTTCCTGAAACTTCCAATACTTGGAATGACAGTCTAGCTGACTGCTCCACAAGAGAATCCAGTCTGCTGCTTATTCAAGATAAGGAAGAACTGGTAAATAATTCAGTAAAATACTTTAATACAACTTAGCACTGACTTCTAGCCATATCAAGATCTTTGTGCTTTAGCCTTAAGGGTTCTATGCAGATGAAAATATCAACCTTCACTTCAAGAAGCTCACAATCTCTCTCACGAGAGACTACATAGACATGTAATAAAAATAAATGTAATTTAATGAATACAACAATATAAACATAAACATTTGTATATATTAATATATAAATGAACAAATAGAAATATCATCAATAAGGATTAATTAACACCAAAAGGGAGTCAGGAAAGGCCTCATAGAAGAGGTGATACTGGAACTGGGTTTCAGAGGATGAGCATAAGAATGCCAACCAGCAACAGATAAACAGGTTCAATATTCAGTCATTTCTTCTGCTTCATCTACAGAGACTCATACAAAACCTGATAAACAAAGAGGGAATGCACTTTTGGGTTGGATTAAATTTTACATTATCAGAGAAGAAATGGAAGTGGATAAATGGATCCTTTCTAAACTCTAATATGTGAGTATTAGATAAGCTAATTTTAATATTCAATTTACAGCATTTACATCAATTGGCAAGATAGTAACATTGTTATTGAAGACTGAGATTTATAGGTAATAGCCTGAGAAGAGAAGTGATTCTGAAGTTGGTTAAAAAGTTCTGTATATGAAAACACATCAACCCTTTGTCACGACATATATTTTACCTGAAATGGAGTTTTAGGAGACAAGGAATAGACCAATTCCTTTGGGAGGGACACACACAAAAAAGTTTTTCAAAGAATAAAATTTAAAAATAAATAAATTTCTAGCTAGAAGATATTGACACAAAGAATTGTTAAACAGTTTTTCAACCCGTGGGACTACATACCTTAGTGGGCCACGCTGGAATGATAAATACAAGAAGAAAAATAGAGCACATATCAGAGTATGTGGAATCCAGATATTTGGGAACTAGCCAAACTGTGATAAATATTGTAGCCTTTTTTAACCAGTAGTGTAGAAAAAGTGTTGTTTGAGGAGATGTAATAAACTTGCATAAGCCACAGCAGAGCTATTTGCCATTTCTTTTTCTTCCATTTTATTTATTTATTTTTGTCTGTGCTGGGTCTTCATTGCCGCTCAGAGTTTTCTTTAGTTGCTCAGAGTGGGGGCCCCTCTCTAGCTGTGGTGTGCGGGCTTCTCGCTGTGGTAGTTGCTCTTGTTGCCGAGCACAGCTTCTAGGGCACTCGGGGTTCAGTAGTTGCAGCGTAGGGCTCTAGAGCACAGACACGATGGTTGGGTTGCACAGGATTAGTTGCTCCACAGCATGTAGGATCTTCCCAGATTAGGGACTGAACCTGTGTCTCCTGCTTTGGCAGGTGGCCTCTTCACTGAGCTGTCAGGGAAGCCCTTGCAAATTCTTTCTGGTTGTCTCACTATAGTTTCTTATTGTAAGATGGCCAGGATAACCGTGAGTGTTTTAGGATTGATGTTACAAATTAAATTACAAATCTTCAAAGGACTTCATCTTTTTTGTATATCAAAGGGCAGGACACTATTTTTCCCTAGAAAGTGAAAGTGTGCAGGCATCCAACCCAGTTTCTGAAAAGAATTTTTGTTGAGTTTTTCAGAACAGATGACATTGTGTTATGCTTTTTTGAGTCTGCAGAAGATTTATTGACATTTGTATACATTACAGTTAAAATCAATTCTTTTTACCATTCAAAAAACCAAGACATTGAAGTTTAAGACCCAGGAGCATATTCAAGTTTATCCAAAATATAGTAGTACTTTATTGTGTGGAAAGTTACCAACCATTGAGATATGTTGGTTTAATTTCCAAGTTTTCATTTGTTTGACTCATTTTAAAATACAGTATTGTTTTAAGTGCAGTACTTTAAAATGAATATTTTTTTATTTTAGTTTACAATACTGTGGTGGTTTTGTCACACATGAATATTATTTTTAAATAAAGTGTTCTGGACTAGAATAAACATATTAAAAGGCAAATGTATTTTGTTAAATCTATTCTGAATTTTTATTTGTTTTACAGGGGTTATTATCTATACTTCATTGACATATGTATGTTTCTTACTGGGGCATTATGTTTATTTGGGGCTTCCCTGGTGGCTCAGAGGTTAAAGCGTCTGCCTCCAATGCGGGAGACCTGGGTTCGATCCCTGCGTCGGGAAGATCCCCTGGAGAAGGAAATGGCAATCCACTCCGGTATTCTTGCCTGGAGAATCCAAGGACAGAGAAGCCTAGTAGGTTACAGTCCACGAGGTCGCAAAGAGTCGGACACGACTGAGTGACTTCACCTCACCTCACTTCACCTCACCTCACATGTTTATTTTATTAAGGTTTGTTATAAAATTGGAAAACTCTGAGGTGTTTATAAGAAGAAATACAGGCATAGTTGATAGACTAAATGTGACTGAACATTCTATTTTATTCTGAAGAGTAAAGTAATGGTTTTATGAAGACTGTCATCAGGTAAATCTGGAAGGTATCATATGATAGTAAAACAGCAGCAGTTAGACACTGCTTTTATTTCGTGCCCTAAACTGGACAGCATATTATAAAGTAGAGACATTACTTTACCAACCAATGTCCATCTAGTCAAAGCTATACCTTTCCAGTAGTCATGTATGGATGTGAGAGTTGGACTATAAGGAAAGCCGAGTGCAGAAGAATTGATGCTTTTGAACTGTGGTGTTGGAGAAGACTCTTGAGAATCCCTTGGTCTGCAAAAAGATCCAGCTAATCTATCCTAAAGGAAATCAGTCCTGAATATTCATGGGAAGGACTGATGCTAAACCTGAAACTCCAAAATTTGGTCCACCTGATGTGAAGAACTGACTCATTTGAAAAGACCCTGATGCTGGGAAAGATAGAAGGAAGGAGGAGAAGGGGACGACAGAGGATGAGATGGTTGGATGGCATCACCAACTCAGCAGACATGAGTTTGAGTAAACTCCGGGAGTTGGTGATGAACAGGGAGGCCTGGCATGCTGCAGTCCATGGGGTCACAAAGAGTCGGACATGACTGAGTGACTGAACTGAATTGAACTGAATCCTGGTTTTCAAGTAAAGGAAAAGATAGAGTGATAATTTTTTTCACAGGACTGTTTTGGGGTTAAAGAAGTCAACACTAAAGAACTAGGCAGAGATCTGGTCAAAGCGAGCCTGGGAAGTCAACAATGGCCTTTTGGAAACGGGCTTGGTCAGTTGAGCATTAAAAACATTCTCTTGAAAGTTGAAGGGACCAGAAAGGTGAAAGAGATAAAATAGCAGAAGAGACTTTTGCTATTACTCTCTTGAAAGAAATGCTGATGTGACTAGATTGTCAGGCACTAGGAGGGAAACAGGTGAACTTCTCAGGGCCAAGGGGCTTTATGAAGAAATGGAACAAAGGAGCAAAGAAAATCTGTGATGGAGCCCTGCCCACCGTACCCGTTCTCTTTCAATTTAGGACAAGCAGGTGAACGTCTTGCGCATACCCCATCCTGGCATGCCAGTTCTGCGTTGCCATCCCATTCTTTGACTGCTACTCACACCACATCTGCAGTGAGCCACAACACTCCTGCATCTTTGGATCTAATAGAACATTGATCAGAGCAGACACTCGTGAACTGTTTGGAACGGGAAAAAAGGAACCTTCCACTACATACAACATGAACTGAGCCTCCTTTTCTGGCCACATTCAGATTCTGCAGACCCTGTGTGTCTATACGTACTTACTACATTTCCTGAGCACACACTCTGTTTATGTCTGATCACACTTCTATAGCTACCATCTCAATGCCTCCCCAAACACTAGGTCGTTATATCCTAAATATTTAAGACAATCAAAGTTCAGTTGATTAGCAATATTAAAACTTATTGAAAGCAATAAGTTTTTCATGTGATATGTTAATAGGGGATTCAGTTTCCAGTTTTCAAAGCTTCATTTTGTATATATCATGATGACATTTCTGTTTAGAATGCTTCGCTTCCAGTGAAGATGAACTTACAAGTTCCAGATGTTTATATTAGCTTTCTATTCAAAGTTTATATTTATAACTGACTGTGTAGTTATCACTGTTCAGTTGCTAAGTCCTGTCCAACCCTTTGTGACCCCCATAGACTGCAGTTCTCCAGGTTCCTATGTCCTCCACTGTCTCCCAGTTTGCTCAAATTCATGTCCATTTGAGTCAGTGATGCTATCTAACCATCTCATCCTCTGCCTCCCCCTTCTCCTTTGGCCTCAGTCTTTCCCAATATCAGGGTCTTTTCCAGTGAGTTGGCTTTTCCCATCAGGTGGTCAAAGTATTGGAGCATCAGTCCTTCCAAAGCTTCAGCATCAGTCCTTCCAAGGAATATTCAGGGTTGATTTCTTTTAGGATTGACTGACTTGATTTGCGTGCGGTGCAAGGGACTCTCAAGAATCTTCTCCAGCACCACGATTTGAAAGCATCAATTTTTTGGCACTTACTCTCTTTATGGTATAAATTTCACATCGGTACATGAGTAATGGAAAAGCCGTAGCTTTGACTATACTGACGTTTGCTGGCAAAGTGATGTCTTTGCTTTTGAATATGCTGTCTAGGTTTGTCATAGTTTTCCTTCCAAGGAGCAAGTGAAAAAAATGAAAGTGAAAGTGTTAGTCCCGCAGTCCGGTCTGACTCTTTCCCACGCTATGGATGTATCCCTCCAGGTTCCTCTGTCCACGGAAATGGAATTCTCCAGACAAGAATGTTGGAGTGGGTAGCCATTCCCACGAGCAAGTGTCTTTTAATTTCAGGGCTTTAGTCATTCTCTACAAAGATGTTGGAGCCCAAGCAAACAAAGTCTGTCACTGCTTGCATTTTTTCCCCCTGCTATTTGCCATGAAGTGATGGAACTGGATGCTAAAATCTTAGCTTTTGAATGTTGAGTTGCAAGCCAACTTTTTCACTCTCCTCTTTCACGCTCTTTCAGAGGCTTTTTAGTTCCTCTCCACTTTCTGCCATTAGACTGTTTACTTACCCAGTGCTTAATAACTGAGCATCTCATTGTTTCCTGAAAGTTACAGAAAATACTGGCTGGATGAGGAGAATTATGTGAAAAAATCATGAACACTAAAGACAGTCTTTTCTTTTGCTCTGCAGATTACCCATTTCTGGTGGTGCTATAGAAGACGCCTGTGTTTGCCTATCAAAGAAACAATTTATTTCTGATTACTGTGCTGCAGAAAATAGATGGATCTGCCAAAAAGAACTAAAATCTGTCAGAAATAGACAATATGTTCTTCCAATTGACTAAACATCCCCCTCCATCTCTTTAATTTCCATTTCAGGTCTCTGCCATTTTAACTGTGTATGTTATCATAGTGGCTCCATGCACATTTTGTGGTACAAAGTGAACACACACTGAGGATTCTAATTTTTGTGAATTTTACAAAAGTTCATGTCTAACCTCCTCATTAAATAACTGAGAAAACATATACCTAAAGAAAAGATGTCTCAGGGCATGTGCTCAGGAGCCAGATAGGTGGATCATATGGTAGTTCTATTTTTCAGTTTTTTAAGGAACTGCCATATCGTTCTCCATAGGGGCTATATCATGGGACTGGATGCCATGATCGTTGTTTTCTGAATGTTGAGTTAAGTCAAACATTTCACTCTTCTCTTCCACTTTCATCATTAGGCTCTTTAGTTCTTCTTCACCTTTTGCCATAATGCTGATGTCATCTGCATATCTGAGGTTATTGATATTTCTTCTTGCAATCTTGATTCCAGCTTTTGCTTCATCCAGCTCAGCATTTTGCATGATGCAATCTGTACATAAGTTAAATAAACTGGGTGACAATATACAGCCTTGACGTACTCCTTTCCCAATATGGAATCAGTCCATTGTTCCATGTCCAGTTCTAACTGTTGCTTCTTGACTGCAAACAGATTTCACAGGAGGCAGGTCAGGTCGTCTGGTATTCCCATCTCTTTAAGAATTTCCCACAGTTTGTTCTGATCCACACAGTCAAAGGCTTTGGCATAGTCAATAAAGCAGAAGTAGATGTTTTTCTGTAATTCTCTTGCTGTTTGATTATGCAACAGATGTTGGCAATTTGATCGCTGGTTTCTTTAACTTTTCTAAATACAGCTTGAATATCTGGAAGTTCTTGGCTCATGTGCTATTGAAGTCTGGCTTGGAGAATTTTGAGCATTACTTTGCTAGTGTTGTGAGATTAGCGCAATTGTGTGGTAGTTTGAGGAATTTGGGGCATGCCTTCTTTGGGGATTGAAATAAAAACGGACCTTTTCCAGGCCTGTGGCCACTGCTGAGTTTTCCAAATTTGCTAGCATATTGAGTGCATCACTTTCACAGCATCATTTTTAGGATTTGAAATAGCTCAGCTGGAAATCCACCACCTCCACTAGCTTTGTTCATAGCGATGCTTCCTAAGGCCCACTTGACTTTGCATTCCAGGATGTCTAGCTCTAAGTGAGTGATCATACCACCGTGGTTATCTGGGTCATGAAGATCTTTTCTGTACAGTATTACTTTTTACTGTACAGGGAAATGAACCAACCATACATATACATATATCCCCTCCCTTTAGGACTTCCTTCCAACAGTGCATTAAGTACTGTTCCATGTGCTATGCACTGTGCTATACCTTTTTGGCATCAGGGACCAATTTTGAGAAGACATTTTTTCCACCAACCAGGGAAGGGGGTATGTTTCAGGATGGTTCAAGTGCATGATTTTTATTGTTCATTTGTTTATTTACTTCTATATTATTATATCAGCTCCACCTGGTTTTATATCAGATCATCAGGCATTAGATCCAGGATGCTGGGGACCCTGCCATACTGTATATCCACATTAGTTATCTATTTTCTACATAGAATCAATAGTGGATATATGTCAATCAAATCCCTCATTTCCTCCTACCATCCCCTTTCTCCTGTGGTGTCCAAACACTTGTTCTCTATGTCTGTGTCTCTACTTCTGTTTTGCAAATATGATTACCTGTACCATTTTTCTAGGTTCCACATGTATACAATAATACAAAACTTACACTCCTCTTTCTGACTTACTTCACTTTGTATGACAGTCTCTAGGTCCTTCCACGACTCTCCAAGCAACCCAACTTTACTCCTTTATATGACTGAGTAATAGTCCATTGTAGATATGCACCACATCTTTATTCACACTTCTGCTGATGAACATTTGGGTTGTTTCTGTGTCCTCGCTACTGTAAATAGTGCTGCTATACACATTGTACTGCATGTGTCTTTTTCAATTATGATTTTCTCTTCAATGCTTGCTTATTTTTCTTGTATGTTTACTTCTTTTTTTTGTTTACTTCTTTCTATGGTTCATGATATAGGAAATATGTAATCAAAATTTTCATTGCTATTGTGGAAAATGTGACTTTTTTTTCCATCTCCACAGTTGGGGAAGCTAAAGTTACAGAAAAGACATGTTTATTCTGATAGATCTCTCAAGTATTCTGTTTTAAAAAAACACATGGCAAATTTTCTATGGAGATCAAATAAATGGTAATATTGAATTTATCCTTTAAGGAGACTCATAATAAAATTCCTGAAAAATAGATATCTACTTACTCTGGTAAGTCAGTGCCAAGCTGAATCATGTAAATTCGGATAATAGTATAATGACCAAAATAAAATTTCAGTGTCTGCTTTCCATGCATGTTGATTTATAATAATTATTAATATAAAATTTTGAACACATCAAAACTTCAAAGTATAACTCATTTTGTGCCAGTTACTTAGGGAATAACAACAAGTTTTTAGAAAAAGCTTCTAGAGAAGAGTATCATTACAAAATAATATATGATAAAAAGTGAGATTTTTGAAGTGTTTGATACTTTGGGGGAAAAGATCTGTAAAGAACAGATACTTTAGAAAAAATGTTCCCACAATTGACAATATACATTCATACCTGCTTGGAATGACATTCAAAGCAACCTTCTAAAGCAGATCAGGGTAAAGCTAAGTTCATGCTCCTATACTTCTGAGATTTGAAATCAAGCATCCCTAAAGCACACATCTGTACAAGCCTTTTACAATGAAACTAAGCCCAAGAAGTTAGGTTCTTGCACTGTCATTTGCTATTGCACTATTAGATAATCATGTGAATTCATTCTTGGATATATTAAGGCTGAGGTCATCTCTGAAACTCAAGCTATAAAGATGCAATTCCAGGAGGAAGGCAAGTCTAAACCATATTATAGACAGATTAAAAAACATCAGATAAGAGAACATGTTTTGGTTTGCAGTATTGAGTCAACGTTTCCTGACAATAAACTCACTGCAAAGCCAAGCCATGTCACCCTATTACGTCATTCAGGATCGGCCATCTACACTTCCTCTGTGGAGTCCATGTTTCAGATGCAGGCTCCTGATCACTCTCCAAACGGATCCTGATGTTTTAGGATTTCACTTTTGCCCCATATGTGTGACAGACTCCTTTCATATAATCCTTTGATGCTTTGCCTAGAAAAAGCCTAGGAACTGTAGACAGCGTGAATTGAATGTTCATTTCTTTCTGAACTTTTCCTCGAATCTCCCTGGTTCTCACCAATTTTATCTTTTTCTCCCCACTTTGCTCAAACAGGATTTAGCTTCTTCTTTGCCATGTTACATGGGCTTCCCTGGTGGCTCAGACAGTAAAGCATCTATCTACAATGTGGGAGACCTGGGTTCCATCCCTGGGTCGGGAAGATCCGCTGGAGAAGGAAACGGCAATCCACTCCAGTACTATTGCCTGGAAAATCACATGGACAGAGGAGCCTGGTAGGCTACAGTCCATGGGGTCGCAAAGAGTCGGACATGACTGAGCGACTTTCCTTTCACTTTTGCCATGTTATAATCAGTCCATTTTATGATTGTAAGACTGGCTCTGCTTCTCTCCTGGCTAAAGTTGGACAAATATCATGATAGAACAATGAAGGGAGGTCTCTGATTCAATTACAAGAGTAAGGGCATAACAATGGTCTGTTTATGCTGTATTGAATCCCCCTTGAGACTGGATCAGTGACATATCTTCCGTTCATTTTCTATGCCAGGTATTTGAATTTGAAATTCATTTCCCACTGTTTTACCTTCCTGTTCTACCCATTGACAGAGCTCCTCAATATACAGTCTGTGTTAATGCAAGTATCATGGTTTACATATATACACTATTACATGTAAAATAAACAGCAAGGACATATTGTATATCCCTTTGCTGTACACTGGAAACTAACACAGCATTGTAAAGTAACTGTATTTCAATTTTTTAAAAAAATCAATTATCATGGGAAAAAATAAAAATAAAGCATAGCGCATTAGCCTAACTTTTTTTAAGCCATTTTTTTCCAATCTATTATGTGTAAGTAGCCACCAATCAAATTTTGTTTCAGGTACGGATAAACAAGAATAAGTTTTTACTTTCATACCAAGCAGTGTGGGAAAGGAAAATCTAAGAACTACAAGGTAATTATAAAATAGTTTTAAATTCTAAACATCTAGAAACTCTTGAAGCAACTAAAGTAACCAGGTGTGATGGGCATAGTTTTTAATTCACCCCTTGACAGCAGCTGGTTTGCATCTGCAGGTGTTTGGTAAACTCCATTCTGTCCTCTTGTGGGCTTATTGGGTTTGGGTGTGTGTGTGTGTGTGTGTGTGTGTGTAAGTATGCTTGTTCCCTTCCAACAAAGCAAAACCAAACAAAGTAAAAAAAAAAAAAAAAAAGAAAACAAAGTTGTATATCAATAAGAAGTGCTTAATCTGTTTTGTCCTTTTGCACAGCTTATTTATTTCCTTCATCACATATGAAATTTAATAATTTTTTTATATCTCATTTTACTATTGTTATTATTGCATACCACTATTGACATTTGAGCTTCATGAGATCAATACCTTTGTAGTATTGTAAGTCAATGCATGGTTTTGGCACATAGTAGTTGTTCAGTAAGTATTTCCTGAACAACAAACACGTAATTATCAGATGAAATTTGTTTACTGAATGAGCTCTCCTAGATGATTCTTGCTTGAGGTCTCGTGCAACGGGAGTAAGATATTACTGGACTGGGGTTAGTTCAAAGTCTGTGTTGCTTGTGTATGTGGTGACTGATTATTTGAAACCTCAGGAGGATGACTGAGTTACAACAGCAGTTTTCTGAAAGGATCATTCTTCAAATAATAAGCAGCATAGAATGATGCATCAGCATTTAGGAGATGATCTGAGTCTCTCCAGGTGGTGGTGCGAAAGAATCCACCTGCCAACGCAGAAGATGCAAGAGATGAGGGTTTGATCCCTGGGTCAGGAAGACACCCTGGAGGAGGAAATGGCAACCCACCCCAATATTCTTGCCTGCAAAACTTCCATGGACAGAGGTGCCTGGAGACTACATTCCATGAAGCTGAAAACAGTCTGACACAACTGAGGATGTGAGCACAGGAGGTGAGCCACTAACAGGGTTAGAACCCAAATACAACCACCCAGGTATATGGATCCAACTGCACTCTCTATCCAAACAATCTGTAAGGGTCCTTGCAAAATAAACTTTGAAGGCTGCATAATCACAGTGTGCTTTGGATTTACTCTCTGTGCTTCATGAGAAATTGTCAGTGTTATACTTTAAGAATTAGGTAACTGCTACGTGGCTAAACATTTCTAAGCGAACTCCTCTAATAAGCATAATTTTTAAAGGCGATTCCAATTCTAACTGAAGTCACTCTCCAAGATTTTCTTCAGATATGTTCCTCATGCTTCACGTGACAGCTACTCATTTCCACCTTGAGTAAGGCCACAGAAAGAGACATTCATGAAGCTACGACTAGAAACTAGGTTTTCTCTGAAGCAAGTATCCCTTCTTCCTACTTCAGGGTTTCTTCCACTTTCCAGCACTTATTTCAATGTTAACTACTCAAATAAGGCGTGAATTTTCTCAAAGATTTTTGCCTTCTGGGATTTTCACATTTCTCCTCGTAGAGCCAGCATTTAAGGATGTTATGTTGAGAAATATTTCTTTCTGGACTCTCCTTTCACAGGAGTGTTTCTGTAGGAATTCATAAGTGAGCCTATCGCCACCTTGTGACTGTAGTGTGTAGTTGCAACCGTAGAAGCAGTTTCACGTGCACAAAAAGGTTCAAGAACAGTTTGTTCAAAACCAATGTTTTCCTCACCTAGATCTAACAATTATTACAGTTTTCCCGTATAGCCTTTACCTCTTCTCACTTGCTTTCTATTGCCTTTTTTTCTGAATGTGGTGATTAGTAAGTTGCACATATACATAAAATTCCCTGTTGGCTCAGAGGTTAAAGTGTCTGCCTGCAATGCAGGAGACCTGGGTTCAGTCCCTGGGTCGGGAAGATCCCTGGGGAAGGAAATGGCAATGCACAACAGTATTCTTGCCTGGAGAATCACATGGACAGAGGAGCCTGGTGGGTTACAGTCCAAGGGGTTGCAAAGAGTCAGACACGAGTGAGTAACTTCACTTTACAAGGAAATCAAAATAATTTAATATGTTTTCTAATATATATTTTACATCCTAGTCCTTCCAAAGCTTTTTTTAGAACCCCTTTCCTCCTAAGTGCAGGAGCTAATCAAAGTTTACATTTGCATTTGGTTACTATCACTGTTTAAAAGAAACCTAAGAATACGCTGTAATTAACACTTGGTTTAGGGGGCGGTCTTAAGATGGCAGAGGAATAGGACAGGAAGACCACTTTCTCCCTCACAAATTCATCAAAAGATTATTTCAACGCTGAGTAAATTCCACAAAACAATTNAAGGAGATCCAACCAGTCCATTTTGAAGGAGATCAGCCCTGGGATTTCTTTGGAAGGAATGATGCTAAAGCTGAAACTCCAGTACTTTGGCCACCTCATGCGAAGAGTTGACTCATTGGAAAAGACTCTGATGCTGGGAGGGATTGGGGGCAGGAGGAGAAGGGGACGACCGAGGATGAGATGGCTGGATGGCATCACTGACTCGATGGATGTGAGTCTGAGTGAACTCAGAGAGATGGTAATGAACAGAGAGGCCTGGCGTGCTGCGATTCATGGGGTCGCAAAGAGTCGGACATGACTGAGCGACTGAACTGACTGACTGACTGAGGTCAATATTATTGTCAATAAAATTGCATTAAAATAAAAATGCATTATTGCATTATGGATAGTGATTTGATAGTTTCCTGAAATTTTAGCATCAATTTTAAAATGTAACCTCCAGTTTCTCTGACATTTGCCATTGAGAATAGAGGTCTGTGCCCACTGCCCTTGAATGTGTTTTCAACCAACATAACATCTCTTGCTAGATCATGAAAATCAGTGTTGCTTCAACCTACACGGAGAAGGTCCTGGGAGGCTTCCTGTTGGAAGTCAGCCTCTAAGCTTATAAGCGAGACTGAAATGGAGCAGGCCCCTATTGTCCTCCTCTCCCAGGACCCTTAGCTCCTCCTCCAAAGCTATAGATGTTATTCTGAGCCATATGCTGTGAGCTGTGTTACATATCCTGAAATCCCAAGCGGAGAAGTAAACTACACGAGGAGCAGACTGCAGTCGCGACATACACTGATACAGTCCTGAAAAATGGCCTCAAGGAAATGGAAACAATCCAGCCCTGGAACTGAAGATTAATGGTCTTTGAAACAATCAAGGTGACACTGGTCAGACTGCAATGACCGATTTNTACAGTCCTGAAAAATGGCCTCACGGAAATGGAAACAATCCAGCCCTGGAACTGAAGATTAATGGTCTTTGAAACAATCAAGGTGACACTGGTCAGACTGCAATGACCGATTTCAGGATGACCATCAGAACTGACTGCACTGTTCCTACATGTATAACTCCATGTTCCCTCCATCTATAAAAGCCCTTGTCAACTGATTGTCAGTAACAAGGAGTCAGCCTTTGAACAGGAGTCTCCCCAACCCCACTCCCACCCCCACACCGCTGCCTGGTACCTGGCCTCTGAAATAAAGCAAACTTCCCTTTCAACAAACCTTGCCTCTTTACTGACTTTTGCTCATCAAATGAGAAAATAAGTAGGTTCAAGTCCTAATCCAGCCAACTGACCTGTGTGATCCTAAATAAGTTTGTAGATCTCTTAGAAATTTAACATGCTCATCAATAATAAAACCATTTGAGACAGTGATGTTTGTTCTGGGTTAGATGTAGGTCACAAGGCACACATTTAGCTTATGCTGACACTATCATTTTTTATATAAGTACTGTGCTCAGTTCAGTTCACTCGCTCAGTCATGTCCGACTCTTTGGGACCCCATGAATCGCAGCACGCCAGGCCTCCCTGTCCATCACCAACTCCCAGAGTTCACTCAG
>SJYH01017582.1:31744-44535 GCA_006408735.1 Sylvicapra grimmia | reverse complement strand
GGGGAATCATGCCTTCCCACTTGAACCTCACAAGCGTCCTACCCACCCTTGCTGCAACTCAAGAAATTCCCCAACATACCAGTCCCCACACGGGAGGAACATGAAGGATCCCGGCACACCTCAGGAGGAGCCTCGTTTACCCATCGTGAGCTCAAGACGAGGGACTTTTTCCCTGCTTTGTCGGGAAAGGATTCCCGCCGTTCCCCTCACATCTCAAGAGGTGGCGCTCTCAACAGGATAGGCGAGATCTCCAGGGGTCGTGCCAACATACTAAAAGTCCCCAGATGTCTCAATCTACTCCAGATGAACCTGATTTTCCTGCACTCACTCGAGTGTCACCTGCGTATCGCCTCACACCACGGTGGCTCGTGCCACAGGCCTTTGGCATCTTGAGGGAAAGACAGAGATCCCGAGGTCAAGTCGAGGGGAAGCCTGACACTGCAGCTACAGCTCAGGAGGAAAGTGCTCGTGCATGCAACCACAGGAGACAAGGCCTGACTCCCCTTGAGAGACTCCAGAGAAACCCCAAGTTCCATGCCANCGAGGGGAAGCCTGACACTGCAGCTACAGCTCAGGAGGAAAGTGCTCGTGCATGCAACCACAGGAGACAAGGCCTGACTCCCCTTGAGAGACTCCAGAGAAACCCCAAGTTCCATGCCACCACGGGAGAGGAAAACGCAGGTTCCAGCTTCGGCACCAGACGGGCACTTAGCACCTGGCACCGACTGGAGAGGAATCCGGAGAAGTCCCTCTCAACTTTCACGGAGACGGGCCTTTCCTGAGGCCACGCGAGAGGGTCCCTGAGTTCCCCATCGTAACTCGAGAGGGACCTGCCACATCTCGAGAGAAGCCAGGAGGTTCTCCCCTCCAGGCGAGATGAGGCCATTTTCTACTGCGGCATCTCAAGAGAAAACTGGCCTTCCCTCCTGAACCTCAAAGAGTCCTTCACAGCCTTGCTACAACTCAAAAAGTTCCCCGACATAACCATCTCCACTCGAGAAGAACACTGAGGGCCCCACCACAACTCAAGAGGAGCCCCATTTCCCCCTCCTCTGTTCCCGATGAGGGATCCTTTCCCTGCTTCGACAGGAAAGGATTCTGGCATTCCCGTCGCACAGCAAGAGGGCGTGCTCTGAACAAGAATGTCGAGAGGAACTCCAGGGGTCATGCCACCATTCCAAAAGACCCCCAAAAGTCTCAGTCCACTCTAGATGAACCTGATTTCCCTGCACTGCCTTGAAGGTCACCCTGAGCATCGAATCACACCACGATGGCATCTGCGACAGCCCTGTGTCAGCTCGAGGGAAAGCCACAGATCCCTGTGTCAAATCGTCTTGAAGCCTGACACTGCTGTTACAGCATGGGAGGAAAGTGGATGTGAATGCAACCACAGGAGATGAGGCCTGACTCCCCTTGAGAGACTCCAGAGAAACCCCAAGTTCCATGCCAGCACTGGAGAGGAAAACTCAGGTTCCAACTTTGGCTACGGATGGGGCCTTAGGACCCGGTACCGACTGGAGAGGAATCCCGAGGAGCCCCTCTCAACTCGCATGGAGACTGGCCTTTCCTGAGGCCACGCGAGAGGGTCCCTGAGGTCCCCGTGGTAACTCGAGAGGGACCTGCTGCAACTCGAGAAAAACCAGGAGGTTCTCCCCTGCAGGCGAGATGAGGCCCTTTTCTGCTGTGGCATCGCGAGGGGAATCATGCCTTCCCACTTGAACCTCACAAGCGTCCTACCCACCCTTGCTGCAACTCAAGAAATTCCCCAACATACCAGTCCCCACTCGGGAGGAACACGAAGGGTCCCGGCACACCTCAGGAGCCTCGTTTCCCCATCGTGAGCTTGAGATGAGGGTCTTTTTCCCTGCTTCGTTGGGAAAGGATTTCCGCCGTTCCCGTCACATCTCAAGAAGTGGAGCTCTCAACAGGAAAGCTGAGATCTGCAGGGGTCCTGCCAACATACTAAAAGTCCCCCAGATGTCTCAGTCCACTCCAGATGAACCTGATTTCCCTGCCCTACCTTTACTGTCACCTGCCTATTGCTTCACACCAAGGGGGCTGGTGCAACAGACCTGTGGCATCTCGAGGGAAAGACAGAGATCCCGGAGTCAAGTGGAGGAGAAGACTGACACTGCAGCTATAGCTCAGGAGGAAAGCGGACGTGCGTGCAACCACAGGAGACGAGGCCTGACTCCCCTTGAGAGACTCCAGAGAAATCCCAAGTTCCATGCCAGCACTGGAGAGGAAATCTCAGGTTCCAGCTTCAGATCCAGACGGGGACTTAGGACCCGGCACCGACTGGAGAGGAATCCCGAGGAGCCCCTCTCAACTCGCCCGATGACTGGCCTTTCCTGAGGCCACGCGGGAGGGTCTTCAATTTCCCCATTGTAACTCGAGAGGGACCTGCCGCAACTCGAGAAAAACCAGGAGGTTCTCCCCTCCAGGCGAGATGAGGCTGTTTTCTGCAGCGGCATCCCAAGAGAAAACCGGCCTTCCCTCCTGAAACTCAAAGGGTCCTTCACAGACTTGCTACAAGTCAAGAAGTTCCCCCACATAACCATCTCCACTCGAGAGGAACACTGAGGGTCCCACCACAACTCAAGAGGAGCCCCCTTTCCCCCTCCTCCGCTCCCGATGAGGGATCGTTTCCCAGATTCGACAGGAAAGGATTCAGGCGTTCCCATCGCACAGCAAGAGGGCTTGCTCTCAACAGGAAAGTCGAGAGGAACTCCAGGGGTCATGCCACCATTCCAAAAGACCCCCAAATGTCTCAGTCTACCCCAGAAGAACCTGAATTCCCTGCACTGCCTCGAAGGTCACCCTGAGCATCGAATCACACCACGGTGGCATCTGCGACAGCCCTGTGGCACCTCGAGGGAAAGCCACAGATCCCTGTGTCAACTCGTCGGGAAGCCTGACACTGCTGCTCCGGCTTGGGAGGAAAACGGACGTGTATGTCTCCACTTGAGAAGAGTGCTGACTCTCCTGTGGAGACTCCAGAGGAACCCCAAGATCCATGTCAGCACTGGAGAGGAAACCTCAGGTTCTGGCTGCAGTTCCAGACGAGTACCTAGGACCTGAAACTGACTGGACAGGAATCCCGAGGGGCCACTCCCAACTCGTATGGAGACTGGTCTTTCCTGAGGCCACGCCAGTGGGTCCCTGAGGTCCCCATCGTAACTCGTGAGGGACCTGCCTCAACTCGAGAAAAACCAGGAGGTTCTCCCCTGCAGGCGAGATGAGGCCCTTTTCTGCTGTGGCTTCACGAGGGAAATCACAACTTCCCACTTGAAGCTCGCAAGCGTCCTTCCCACCCTTGCTGCAACTCAAGAAGTTCCCCGACATACCAGTCCCCACACGGGAGGAACACGAAGGGTCCCGGCACACCTCAGGAGGAGCCTCGTTTCCCCATCGTGAGCTCGAGATGAGGGTCTTTTTCCCTGCTTCGTCGGGAAAGGATTGCCGCTGATCTGATCGCATCTCATGATGTGGCGTTTTCAACAGGAAAGCCGAGATCTCCAGGGTTCCTGCCAACATACTAAAAGTCCCCGAGATGTCTCAGTCCACTCCAGATGAACCTGATTTCCCTGGCCTGTCTCAAGTGTCACCCGTGTATCGCCTCATACCACAGTGGCTCATGCCACAGCCCTGTGGCATCTTGAGGGAAAGACAGAGATCCCTGGGTCAACTCGACAGGAAGCTTGACACTGCAGCTACAGCTCGGGCGGAAAGCATATGTGCATGTAAGCACAGGAGACGAGGCCTGACCTTCCTGGAGAGACTCCAGAGGAACCCCAAGATGCATGCCAACACTGGAGAGGAGACCTCAGGTTCCAGCTTTGGCTCCAGATGGGGACTTAGTACCCGGTACCGACTGCAGAGGAATCCCGACGGGCCCCTCTCAACTCGCAAGGAGACTGGCCTTTCCAGAGGCCTCGCGAGCAGGTCCCTGA
Source organism: Sylvicapra grimmia (assembly GCA_006408735.1). Taxonomy (NCBI): domain Eukaryota; kingdom Metazoa; phylum Chordata; class Mammalia; order Artiodactyla; family Bovidae; genus Sylvicapra; species Sylvicapra grimmia. The sequence continues at coordinate 40,582 of SJYH01017582.1, read as the reverse complement.
GGTCCCCATCATAACTCGAGAGGGACCTGCCGTAACTCAAAAAAAACCAGGAGTTTCTCCCCTGCAGGCGAGATGAGGCCCTTTTCTGCTGCAGCGTCTCGAGGGAAACCACGCCTTCCCTCTTGAAACTCACAAGGGTCCTTCCCATCCTTGCTGCAACTCAAGAAGTTCCCCGACATACCCGTCTCCACTCGACAGGAATTCTGAGGGGCCCATCACAATTCAAGAAGGGCCCGCTTTCCCCCTCCTCTGTTCCAGATGAGCATTCCTTTCCCTACTTCGTCGGGAAAGGATTCTGACTTTCCCGTCGCACAGCAAGATGGCGTGCTTTCAACAGAAAAGATGACAGGAACTCAAGGGGTCATGCCACCATTCCAAAAGACCCCCAAATGTCTCAGTCCACTCCAGATGAACCTGATTTCCCTGCCCTGCCTCAAAGGTCACCCCAAGCATTGAATCATACCATGGTGGCACGTGCGACAGCCCTGTGGCACCTGGAGGGAAAGCCACAGATCCCTGTGTCAACTCATTGGGAAGTCTGACACTACTGCTACAGATCATGAGGAAAACGGTCATGTATGTCTCCACTCGAGAAGAGTCCTGACTCTTCTGTGGAGACTCCAGAGGAACCCCAAGATCCATGTCAGTACTGAAGAGGAAACCTGAGTTTCTGGTCACAGTTCCAGATGAGGACCTAGGACCCAATACTGACTGGAGATGAATCCCGAGGGGCCCTTCACAAATCACATGGAGACTAGTCTTTCCTGAGGCCACACGAATGGGTCCATGAGTTCCCCGTCGTAAATTGAGAGGGACCTGCCGCAACTAGAGAAAAGACAGGAGGTTCTCCCCTGCAGGCGAGATGAGGCCCTTTTCTGCTGCGGTGTCTCGAGGGAAATCACGCCTTCCCTCTTGATCCTCACAAGGGTCTTTCCCACCCTTGCTGCAACTCAAGAAGTTCCCCGACATACGCTTTGACACGTGGGAGGAAACCCAAGGGTCCGGCAAAACTCTGGAGGAGCCCTGTTTCCCCACCGTGAGCTCGAGATGAGGGTGCCGTTCCCTGCTTCGTCGGGAAAGGTCTCCCGCCATTACCGTCGCATCTCAAGAGGTGGCACTCACAACAGGAAAGCCGAGATCTCCAGGGGTCGTGCCAACATACTAAAAGTCCCCCAGATGTCTCAGTCCACTCCAGATGAACCTGATTTCCCTGCACTACCTCGAGTGTTACCTGCGTATCGCCTCACACCACGGTGCCTCGTGCCAAAGCATTGTGGCATCTCGAGGGAAAGACAGAGATCCCGGGGTCAAGTCGAGGGGAAGCCTGACACTGCAGCTACAGCTCGGGAGGAAAGCGGACGTGCATGCAACCACAGGAGACGAGGCCTGACTCCCGTTGAGAGACTCCAGAGAAACCCCAAGTTCCATGCCAGCACTGGAGAGGAAACCTCAGGTTCCAGCTTTGGCTTGAGATGGGGACTTAGGACCCGGCACCGATTTGATAGGAATCCCGAGGAGCCCCTCACAGCTTGCACAGAGACTGGCCTTTCCTGAGGCCACGCGAGAGGTTCCCTGAGGTCCCCATCATAACTAGAGAGGGACCTGCTGCAACTCGAGAAAAACTAGCAGGTTCTCCCCTCCAGGCGAGATGAGGCTGCTTTCTGCTGTGAAATCCCAAAAGAAAACCGGCCTTCCCTCCTTCACCTCAAAGGGTCTTTCACAGCCTTGCTAAAACTCAAGAAGTTCCCCGACATAACCATCTCCACTCGAGAGGAACACTGAGGGTCCCACAACAAGTCAAGAGGATCCCACTTTCCCCCTCCTCCCCTCCCTTGAGGGATCCTTTCCCTGCTTTAACAGTAAAGGATTCTGGCATTCCTGTCGCACAGCAAAAGGGCGTGCTCTCAACAGGGAAGTCGACAGGAACTCCAGGGGTCATGCCACCATTCCAAAAGACCCCCACATGTCTCAGTCCACTCCAGATGAACCTGATTTCCCTGCACTGCCTCGAAGGTCACCCTGAGCATCGAATCACACCACGGTGGCATCTGTGACAGCCCTATGGCCCCTCGAGTGAAAGACACAGATCCCTGTGTCAAATCGTCGTGAAGACTGACACTGCTGCTACAGCTTGGGAGGAAAACGGACGTGTATGTCTCCACTTGAGAAGAGTCCTGACTCTCCTGTGGAGACTCCAGAGGAACCCCAAGATCCATGTCAGCACTGGAGAGCAAACCTCAGGTTCCAGCTTCGGCTCCAGACGGGGTCTTAGGACCCGGCACCGACTGGAGAGGAATCTCGAGTAGACCCTCTCAACTCGCATGGAGTTGGCCTTTCCTGAGGCCACATGAGAGGGACCCTGAGATCCCCATCGTATCTCGAGAGGGACCTGCCTCAACTCGAGAAAACCCAGGAGGATTTCCTCTCCAGGCGAGATGAGGCCGATTTCTGCTGCGGCATCTCAAGAGAAAACCGGCCTTCCCTCCTGAACCTCAAAGGGTCCTTCACAGCCTTGCTACAACTCAAGAAGTTTCCCGACATAACCCATCTCCACTCTAGAGGAACACTGAGGGTCCCACCACAACTCAAGAGGAGCCCCCTTTCCCCCTCCTCTGCTCCCGATGAGGGATCCTTTCCCTGATTCGACAGGAAAGGATTCTGACATTCCCGTCACATAGCAAGAGGGCGTTCTCTCAACAGGAAAGTCGAGAGAAACTCCAGGGGTCATGCCACCATTCCAAAAGACCCCCACATGTCTCAGTCGACTCCAGATGAACCTGATTTCCCTGCACTGCCTTGAAGGTCACCCTGAATCACACAACGGTGTCATCTGTGACAACCATGTGGCACCTTGAGGGAAAGCCACAGATCCCTGTGTCAACTGGTCGTGAAGCCTGACACTGCTGCTATAGCTTGGGAGGTAAACGGACGTGCACGTCTCCACTTGAGAAGAGTTCTGACTCTCCTGTGGAGACTTCAGAGGAACCCCAAGATCCATGTCAGCACTGGAGAAGAAACCTCAGGTTCTGGCTGCGGTTCCAGACGACTACCTAGGACCCGACACTGACTGGACAGGATTCCCGAGGGGCCCCTCGCAACTCATATGGAGACTGGTCTTTTCTGGGGCCATGCCAGCGTGTCCCTGAGATCCCCATTGTAACTGGAGAGGGACTTGCCGCACTTCAAGAAAAACCAGGAGGTTCTCCCCTGCAGGCGAGATGAGTCCCTTTTCTGCTTTGGCATCATGAGGGAAATCACGCATTCCCACTTGAACCTCGAAAGTGTCCTTCCCACACTTGCTGCAACTCAAGAAGTTCCCCGACATACCAGTCCCCACGCAGGAGGAACAAGAAGGTCCCGGCACACTGCAGGAGGAGCCTCGTTTCCCCATCGTGAGCTCGAGATGAGGGTCTTTTCCCTGCTTCGTCGGGAAAGGATTCCCGCCGTTCCCATCACATCTCAAGAGGTGGCACTCTCAATAGGAAAGCCGAGATCTCCAGGGGTCGTGCCAAAAACTAAAAGTCCCCCAGATGTCTCAGTCCACTCCAGATGAGCCTGATTTCCCTGCACTACCTCGAGTGTCACCTGTGTATCGCCTAGCAACACGGTGTCTCGTGCCACAAGCCTGTGGCATCTTGAGGGAAAGACAGAGATCCCGGGCTCAAGGCGTGGGGAAGCCTGACACTGCAGCTACAGCTTTGGAGGAAAGCAGACTTGCATGCAACCACAGGAGACGAGGCCTGACTCCCCTTGAGAGACTCCAGAGAAACCCCAAGTTCCTTGCCAGCACTGGGGAGGAAAACTCAGGTTCTAGCTGAAGTTCTAGAGGAGTACCTAGGACCCGACACTGACTGGACAGGATTCTCGAGGGGCCCCTCGCAGCTCCTATGGAGACTGGTCTTTCCTGGGGCCACGCCAGCGGGTCCCTGAGGTCCCCGTTGTAACTCGAGAGGGACCTGCTGCAACTCGAGAAAAGCCAGGAGGTTCTCCCCTGCAGGCTAGATGAGGCCCTTTTCTGCTGTGGCATCACGAGGGAAATCACGCCTTCCCACTTGAACCTCAAAAACGTCCTTCCCACACTTGCTGCAACTCAAGAAGTTCTCCAAAATACCAGTCCCTACACGGGAGGAACATGAAAGCCCCTGCACACCTCAGGAGGTGCTTCGTTTCCCCATCGCGAGCTCGAGATGAGGGTCTTTTTCCCTGCTTCGTTGGGAAGGGATTCCGGCCGTTCCCGACACATCTCAAGAGGTGGCGCTCTCAATAGGAAAGCCGAGATCTCCAGGGGACGTGCCAACAAACTAAAAGTCACCCAGATGTCTCAGTCCACTCCAGATGAACCTGAATTCCATGCACTACCTCGAGTGTCACCTGCATATCGCCTCACACCTCGGTGGCTCGTGCCACAGGCCTGTGGCATCTCGAGGGAAAGACAGAGATCCCGGGGTCAAGTCGAGAGGAAGCCTGACACTGCAGCTACAGCTCGGGAGGAAAGCGGACGTGCATGTAACCACAGGAGACGAGGCCTGACTCCCCTTTAGAGACTCCAGAGAAACCCCAAGTTCCATGCCAGCACTGGACAGGAAATCTCAGGTTCCACCTTCAGCTCCAGATGGGGACTTATGACCCAGCAGCGACTGGAGAGGAATCCCGAGGATCCCCTCTCAACTCGCACAGAGACTGGCCTTTCCTGAGGCCACACGAGAGGGTCCCTGAGGCCCCCGTCGTAACTCAAGAGGGACTTGCCTCAACTCTAGAAAAACCAGGAAGTTCTCCCCTCCAGGCTAGATGAGGCCGTTTTCTGCTGCAGCATCCCAAGAGAAAACCGGCCTTCCCTCCTGAACCTCAAAGGGTCCTTCACAGCCTTGCTACAACTCAAGAAGTTTCCCGACATAACCCATCTCCACTCTAGAGGAACACTGAGGGTCCCACCACAACTCAAGAGGAGCCCCCTTTCCCCCTCCTCCTCTCCAGTTGAGGGTTCTTTCACTGCTTCGTGGGGAAAGGATTCTGGCATTCCCGTCGCACAGCAAGAGGATGTGCTCTCAACAGGAAAGTCGTCAGGAACTCCAGGGATAGTGCCAGCATTCCAAAAGACGCCCAAATGTCTCAGTCCACACCAGATGAACCTGATTTCCCTGCACTGCCTTGAAGGTCACCCTGAGCATCGAATCACACCAAGGTGGCACGTGCGACAGCCCTGTGGCACCTCGAAGGAAAGCCACAGATCCCTGTGTCAACTCCTTAGGAAGCCTGACACTGCTGCTACAGCTTAGGAGGAAAACGGACGTGTATGTCTCCACTTGAGAAGAGTCCTGACTCTCCTTTGGAGACTCCAGAGGAACCCCAAGATCCATGTCAGCACTGGAGAGGAAATCTCAGGTGCTGACCGCAGTTCCAGATGAGGATCTAAGACCTGACACTGACTGGAGAGGAACCCCGAGGGGCCACTCGCAACTCGCATGGAGACTGGTCTTTCCTGAGACCATGACAGCGGGTCCCTGAGGTCCCCGTTGTAGCTCGAGAGGGACCTGCCGCAACTCGAGAAAAACCAGGAGGTTCTCCCCTGCAGGCGAGATGAGGCCCTTTTCTGCTGTGGCATCCCGAGGGAAATCACGTCTTCCCACTTGAACATTGCAAGCGTCCTTCCCACCCTTGCTACAACTCAAGAAGTTCCCCAATATACCAGTCCCTACACGGGAGGAACATGAAGGTTCCTGGCACACCTCAGGAGGAGTCTTGTTTCCCCATCATGAACTCGAGATGAGGGTCTTTTTCCNGTCTTCCCACTTGAACATTGCAAGCGTCCTTCCCACCCTTGCTACAACTCAAGAAGTTCCCCAATATACCAGTCCCTACACGGGAGGAACATGAAGGTTCCTGGCACACCTCAGGAGGAGTCTTGTTTCCCCATCATGAACTCGAGATGAGGGTCTTTTTCCCTGCTTCGTCGGGAAAGGATTCCAGCCATTCCCGTCACATCTCAAGCAGTGGCACTCTCAACAGGAAAGCCTAGACCTCCAGGGGTCGTCCCAACATACTAAAAGTCCCCCAGATGTCTCAGTCCACTCCAGATGAACCTGATTTCCCTGCAGTACCTCGAGTGTCACCTGCGTATCGCNTTCCCGTCACATCTCAAGCAGTGGCACTCTCAACAGGAAAGCCTAGACCTCCAGGGGTCGTCCCAACATACTAAAAGTCCCCCAGATGTCTCAGTCCACTCCAGATGAACCTGATTTCCCTGCAGTACCTCGAGTGTCACCTGCGTATCGCCTGACACCATGGTGGCTCATTCCACAGGCCGGTGGAATCTCGAGGGAAAGATAGAGATCCGGGGCCAAGTCGAGGGGAAGCCTGACACTGAAGCTACAGCTCGAGAGGAAAGTGGCCGTGCATGAAACCACAGGAGACTAGGCCTGACACCACTTGAGAGACTCCAGAGAAATCCCAAGTTCCATGCCAGCTCTGGAGAAGAAACCTCAGGTTCTAGCTTCGGCTCCAGATGGGGACTTAGTACCCGGCACCAACTGGAGAGGAAACCCGAGGAGCCCCTCTCAACTTTCACGGAGACTGGCCTTTCCTGAGGCCACGTGAGAGGGTCCCTGAGGTCCCCGTCGTAACTCGAGAGGGACCTGCCACAACTCGAGAAAACCAGGAGGTTCTCCCCTCCAAGCAAGATGAGGCCGTTTTCTGCTGCATCATCCCAAGAGAAAACCGGCCTTTCCTCCTGAACTTCAAAGGGTCATTCACAGCCTTGCTACAACTCAAGACGTTCCCTGACATAGCCATCTCCACTCGAGAGGAACACTGAGGGTCCTACTACAACTCAAGAGGAGCCCCCTTTCCCCCTCCTCCAATCCTGATGAATCATTTCCCTACTTCGACAAGAAAGGATTCTGGCGTTCCCATCGCACAGCAAGAGGGCGTGCTCTCAACAGGAAAGTCGAGAGGAACTCCAGGCGTCGTGCCACCATTCCAANCCCCTTTCCTCCTCCTCCACTCCTGATGAATCATTTCCCTGCTTCGACAAGAAAGGATTCTGGCGTTCCCATCGCACAGCAAGAGGGCGTGCTCTCAACAGGAAAGTCGAGAGGAACTCCAGGCGTCGTGCCACCATTCCAAAAGACCCCCAAATATCTCAGTCAACTCCAGATGAAGCTGATTTCCCTGCACTGCCTCGTAGGTCACCCTGAGCATCGAATCACACCACGGTGGGATCTGTGACAGCCCCGTGGCACCTCGAGGGAAAGCCACAGATCCCTATGTCAACTCGTCGGGAAGCCTGACACTGCTGCTACAGCTTGGGAAGAAAACGGATGTGTATGTCTCCACTTGAGAAAAGTCCTGACTCTTCTGTGGAGACTCCAGAGGAACCCCAAGATCCATGTCAGCACTGGAGAGGAAACCTCAGGTTCTGGCTGCAGATCCAGAGGAGTACATAGGACTAGACACTGACTCGAAAAGAATCCCGAGGGACCCCTCACAATTCGTATGGAGACTGGTCATTCCTGAGGCCACGCCAGTGGGTCCCTGAGGTCCCCGTCGTAGCTCGAGAGGGACCTGCCGCAACTCGAGAAATGCCAGGAGGTTCTCCCCTGCAGGTGAGATGAGGGCCTTTTCTGCTGTGGCATCACTAGGGAAATCATACTTTCCCACTTGAACCTCGCAAGCGTCCTTCCCACCTTGCTGCATCTCAAGAAGTTCCCCGACATACCAGTCCCGACGCAGGAGGAACACAAATGGTCCCAGCACACCTCAGGAGGAGCCTCGTTTCCCCATCGTGAGCTCNAGCGTCCTTCCCACCTTGCTGCATCTCAAGAAGTTCCCCGACATACCAGTCCCGACGCAGGAGGAACACAAATGGTCCCAGCACACCTCAGGAGGAGCCTCGTTTCCCCATCGTGAGCTCCAGATGAGGGTCTTTTTCCCTGCTTCGTCGGGAAAGGATTCCCTCCATTGCCGTCACATTTCAAAAGGTGACGCTCTCAACAAGAAAGGCGAAATCTACACGGGTCGTGCCAATATACTAAAAGACCCCAGATATCTCAGTCCACTCCAGATGAACCTGATTTCCCTGCACTAACCCAAGTGTCACCTGCTTATCTCCTCACACCACGGTGGCTCTTGCCACAGGCCTGTGGCAACTCGAGCGAACAGCAGAGATCCCTCGTTCAAGTCGAGGGGAAGACTGACTCTGCAGCTACAGCTCGGGAGGAAAGCGGACATGCATGCAACCACAGGAGATGAAGCCTGACTCCCCTTGAAAGACTGCAGAGAAACCCCGAGTTCCATGACAGCACTGGAGAGGAAACCTCAGGTTCCAGCTTTGGCTCCAGATGGGGACTTAGGACCTGGCACCGACTGGAGAGGAAGCCCGAGGAGCCCCTCTCAACTCGCATGGAGACTGGCCTTTCCTGAGGCCATGCGAGAGGGTCCCTAAAGTCCCCATCGTAAGTCAAGAGGGACCTACAGTAATTTGAGAAAAATCAGGAGGTTCTCCCCTGCAGGCGAGATGAGGCCCTTTTCTGCTGTAACATCACGAGGGCAATCACGCCTTCCCACTTGAATCTCGCAAGCGTCCTTCCCACCCTTCCTGCAACTCAAGAAGTTCCCCAACATACCAGTCCCCACGCGGAAGAACACTAAGGGTCCCGGCACACCTCAGGAGGAGCTTGGTTTCCCCATCATGAGTTCGAGATGAGGGTCTTTTGCCCTTATTCTTCGGGAAAGGACGCCCGCCGTTCCTGTCACATCTCAAGAGGTGGCGCTCTCAACAGGAAAGCTGAGATTTCCAGGGGTCGTACCAACATACCAAAATTCCCTCAGATGTCTCAGTCC
>SJYH01017443.1:3021-16256 GCA_006408735.1 Sylvicapra grimmia | reverse complement strand
CATATGTATCCAAACTTCTGACTTCTCTTGAAAATATGGCCAATTGGTCTGCTTTCCAGCATGATTGAAGGGTAGGAAAGGCTGCTCCTAGTGCTATGTTGGGAGGGTTCTGTGCTGCCCAGGGCCTGCTGGGGCCATGAGTTTGTGAGAACTAGACTGATAGCTCTCTTAAGATAAAGACTACTTTTGTCTTCATCAACTTTGACTTTGAAGCCTTGAACCCAGAACCCAGAACACACTATTTCCTTGTACATTTTTTGGATGATATAAAATATCTTGTGGATTGATATGACATTTCTTCCAATACTGAAACCATGCAATTGAAGTACTACTCTGCCCTAAATCTTTGTTGCAGCCTGGCATCATAGGTGCCCCTGATATCTGCCATTAGATCCACTACCTAAAGCCAGTTGTATGTCCCTGGGCTGCCCCTGAAATCTTCACTTTGCCATTTGACAACTTATCCTTCTAGCAATCTCCTCTCCAATGAAGACAGCAATGCATATCTCATGAAGTGGCTAGGAAGATGACATGAAACCACGAATGTCGAGCATGGCCCTTAGTATCCATTTTCATGATGTTCTTAGCAGCTTTTTTCTCCAAGTAGTCTAGGTTCTCCATCTTCTTAGATGTCCATACAGATCAGTCTGATTTTACAACCAAGCTTCAAGGAAGAGATTGCAATTCAATTCTCTGTATTCTGAGAAACTTCAAAGTCCACTCGCCAAGGACACTGATGAAGAAAAGATTTTGTCGAGACCTTTGTGTTTTTTTCAGACCTATTATTGGCCTAAAGGCCTAAACTAGGGCATGCCAGAGCTTATATAACTAGGGACTCCCGGTCACCACTACATGCTAAGAAACTGATCTTTCCTGAGTACTTGGAGCCAGGAAAGAAGCAGGAAGTGGCTTGTGCTCCTCGAGCTGGTGGCCTTCTCAGATTGCAGAGTCATGTAAGTATGGAGACTGTAAGCCACATCATATTCATTTCTGTGATTTTTCTTTTCATCTGATTATTCTATTCATCCATTTTAGAAAGTAATGGAATATTTCCCTGACAATCTTAAAGTTCAATTCTTATTTATTGATAGGTACATTGCTATAGGAACTGTGGGTCCCAAGGGTCTTGGTGTAGATTTGCATAGGTGCACAACTCTTGGGGTCCAGTCATGTCATGACCTATTGACATAGGAACTCCTTGCAATTTTCAGTGCACAGTCAATGCAGATGTAGGTGTGGTCCTGTGGAATAGCACTTTTCTATCTTTTATTTAGCATGTTTTCTTTGTTCCCTCTCTATTTCAGTGTGTATATGTCTATGTCTGCATCTCTGTATCACTATCATTTATCTCTCCATCCCTTTGGAAGGCTCTGAGTGTATTTCTTTTAGTTTTTCATTTGACTCATCTTTCTTTCTCAAGCCTCTACATTTCCCCAACTTGTTACCTATCTCCTGGATTCTTTTTTCAACTATCTCTTCTCTTTCAACTTGGAGAAACATTGGGAGAGCTACTTACAGACTGTTTTATATCTGACAAGCAGTGTGACCACAGCCAATTCACAAGCCTCTTGCATTTCTAATTCCTCCTATGTAAAAGAGGAGAGGAATCCCCCTTATACCTCCTTCCCTGAGCTTCTATGAGAAGGATACAGTGGGATGACAACAGCGATGTTACTGGCTGTCATGTTGAGACTTCCTTATATCCATCACTTCACTTATCCCCAAGATATCCTATTTGGAGGGTTTGAATCATTACATTCCATTATTTTACCAAAGGGGAGACTGAGACACCACATGATCATATGGTTTATCCAACATTACAGAACAGAATCTTTATTCAGACCTACGTCTTTGCCATGGAATATGCATAAAATTCTGATAATAATGTGCCTCATAAAAATGATTAGAAAATACACACTGCCATTGCAGTGACAGTTATACCTTAACACTGACACCTAACTGTAGCATCTTCTTTGTTTTCTTTGTCAAATGTTCAGTGAAAGAATACCTCTAAGGAAAGTGAAGACCATGAGAAACACCTTCAGTGAAAAAAACATGCTGAACAATGTCCTGAAAGAACATGCTTATGGACTGTCTCAGATTTCTTCTCGTGGCTCAAATATAACTATTCACCTGCTGAGGAACATCATGGATGTGTGTTTTGGGAGGATGGTGCTCCACAGCGCCCCCTGGTGCTCTAGCCTAGCACTGGGGCTCAACTGGAGATGCCAGGTGGGATGCTGCGGCTGGGGCTCCTGCAGGAGGCAGAAACACTGGGCCAAAGAGGCCCCACGCAGAGGAGAAGGTACTATCATCCTCAACTCTTGTCTTGGTGACGGGCCCAGAAATTACCAGATGGCAGGTAAACATCCATTTCTGTGTCAAAGATGTGTCATTAGTTTGAGGAAGATTGTTCCTTCTGAGCAGAAGGCAATGATGACCCACTACAGTCCTCTTGCCTGGACAAACCCAAGGATGGAGAGGCCTGGTAGGCTGCAGTCCATGGGGTCGCTAAGAGTCGGACATGACTGAGTGACCTCACTTTCAATTTTCACTTTCCTGAATTGGAGAAGGAAATTGCAACCCACTCCATGGGTTCTTGCCTGGAGAATCTCAGGGACGGTGGAGCCTGGTGGGATGCTGTGTATGGGGTTGCACAGAATGGACACAACTGAAATGACTTAGCAAAGCAGCAGCAGCAGCTGCAGTGGCAGCATTTGCTTCTGAACTTAGGGAGTGAACTATTACAGATGAAGAGTGAACCATCTCTGATAAGAAGGTAGAACCAACTGCAAAGCAATTGTGAATAACCAGGCAGAGGAATTCAGTTTCCACAGATGCAAGAACCACAGCAGTAAAAAGTTACTGAACCCGTATTCTGTGTAAGGCCATCAGAATCTAACACAGTGGTTATGGTTTTTTGAATAGAAAAGGGACTTATTTTGTCTTCAAGAATGCCCATGCCAGCCTGAGAGATATGCAAAGAGTAAATACATGTCAAATGAAAGGGTCACTTGTGTTGACTGGTGTTGACTGGATGTGGTCTGAGTTTAGAGGGAGTGGCTGGGGTTGATCAAGAAGGACCTCCTGGAGAAGGGGGTGCTAAGGCTGGGTTTGAAGAGACTACAGAGTTTCTCAAATGAAGGCACCAGGACTTCCCTGTGTGTCCAGCAGTCCTAGATGCCCAGTGGTTATGCCTCTGTGCTTCCAATGCAGGAGGTACCACTTCAACACCTGGTCATAGAATTAATATCCTGCATACAATGTAGCACAGGAAAAAAAATATCAAATGCAAGCCCCTCTGTGATCAGAGGCTGTGAGCTTCACAGTGCTTGGAAAGTGATCTCAAGAGATATATAGCACCCAGAGGGAGACATCAGTGTGGGATTAGAGGGTAGCCAGTTCTGCACTAACCCACTCCCTCCTTCTATCTGTAGATGCTCTACATGGGTAACATCACCATTGGAAGACCCCCTCAGGAATTCCAGTTTGTCTTTGACACAGGCTCATCTGACTTGTGGGTGCCCTCCCTCTTTTGGCCCAGTCCAGCCTGTTGTGAGAACAGACACCCCCTACCCGGACTATCCTTCACTTGCCCTGCCGCCCTGTTTCCACCCTTGGTACCTGCTGACACTCATCTCTTGTGTCAGCAGCTACACAAGTTAGGTTCAGATATTATAAGTCTTCCACTTTCCGGCCTACCCGAAAGACCTTCAACATTGCCTATGGGAGAATGAAGGGATTTCTTGCTTATAACATTGTTTGGGTAATGTGTAAAGAGAAGCTGAGTCAGGACTGGCTATGGAGTGACCACTGCTTGCAAAACAGATGCAGGACCATCTGCCAGGACCCTTCCTAGCCTAACTCCCATAGATATTGACTATCTTATCCACAGGATCCTGTCCCTGGGGAGGCAGTGCCCATGGTGACACACAAGCAAACGGATTAGCTAACCCAGGGAGTGAGTTGAGGTGTGGACTTGCAGCTCCTCTGCCCATGAGCAGTTCAAGGCTCATTTTGCTGGGAACGAGAAGATGTTTGGTTTAATCCTGCCACAACCCCATTTTTATATTCACAGACTGTTCCAGGCACTTTCAGGTAATCATTGGTTTAATCCTGCAACAACCCCACACAGCAGGTGGTCTGATTAGCTCATGAGACATATGAAGAAACTGAGGTGCAGATAGCAAGAGCCTTGCTGAGGGCACACATGTGGTAAACGGTGGAGCTGGGTTGGTTTTTCAGGGCTGAAATTGCTGTAGGGTGTTTAGGAACATGATAAAAGTTATCTGGGGATCCTTGGGGCAGTCAAGGGCTTCAGGTATCCATAGTGAGAAACTGGAGGCCAGAGATGTCAAGGGGCCTGATAAATGAGTTCTTACTCTAGGGTGCCTTTGAGAGTCTAATAAAACGTATGGCCTGCCTCGCCAAAGTACTTGAGTAGTTCCCCTCTCTCTCTTTCTCTCTCATACACACTTGCACAAATACACACATATCCCCAGAAGTGAATTTCCCAGGCAACAGTTTCATTGAACCCTGCAAGCAAGACTGTGTTTTCAGCTTCTGTCTTCCTGGACAGATGCATAATCGACAGTACCTTACAGAAAATTCATTCCTGTCATTAGGTCATAGTGATGACAGAAAAGGCTACCTTGCGCTTGACTCATTTTGTCTACAAGGGAGCACCAATGGGTCCTGGCCTGACTTGGTTGCCCCACCTGGACAGAAGCCACAGGCCAATTTGACTCACTCAGGTGGTGTTTTTCAGAGGGGCAGATGTTTTAAAATTCACAGCCTCTCACAAATGAAACACAAATTTTCCTCCCAGCATGGTCTAACCATCTGAGGTCCACCAAAGACACAGTCCAGCCTCAATTCTTCTCTGAGGATTTAATGGCAATGCACCCCAGCCCAGTCCTAGCCCCACTTCTTGTATCTATAAGGGAACACTCTTCTTTCCCACAGATTGGGGACCTTGTAAGTACTGACCAGCTGATCAGTCTAAGCATTGTGGAATACGGGTGTGAGGGGGCACCTTTTGATGGCATCTTGGGCTTGAACTACCCCAACATATACGTCTTTGGAGCTATCCCCATCTTTGCCAACCTGAAGAATCAAGGTTCCATTTCTGAGCCTGTTTTTGCCTTCTACTTGAGCAAGTCAGTTTGAGATGAACAATTCCTTTCTCCAAAGTAGCTATAAGATGGTTTCAGTTGCATGAAAATTATTGAACACTTGATAAAGAAAAATCCTGAGAGATAATCTAACCAAGGATAAATATAGCCCCAGGGCTGTACCTGGCTTCACCACTGGCCTTTATAAATAACGTTTTATTGGAACACAACCCTGCTCCTGGGGTCAAGACCAGTAACTTGGTCTAGGGGGTTGAGGAGGAAGACTAACGGAAGGCCACAGGAAACAACTTGGAGGAAAAAGCAATACGATATGCTTAGAAATTTGATCAGGAAGGAAGGAGAAGGATGGTGGATATCTTTCCTTCCTCATTAGCATTCCACTGGGAGCCCTGGCCAGCAACCATGTTTGCAGGAGCCAGTGAAAAATTAAAGTGTGGAACACAAAACAAACATGTGGGACCCCTTGTTCAAGAAATATGAGGCATTTCAAGACAGGGAGAGCAGAGGTGGGGTCCCTTCTGAGTGTGGGGCCCTTTGAACAATAGAGGTGACAAGCCAGTGGTGCCAACTCTGGGTGACCTGAACCCACACCCTTAGAACTCCCAGGCTTTGATTTTCCTGAAAAAATGACAAGCTGGACAAGGAGAAAGCCAATATGCTTCAGCACTGTGTCCTCTGAGTGTGTCTGAGCACTCAGGTTGCAGGAGGTAAGGGCATCTTCAGAAGATATAGTGGGTGGATCCCAGCCAGGTGACTCAGCTTCTAACCTCCTCTGTGCCACTCATTAGCTAGGAATCGACCTCGGTCTGCATCTCAATCGCTCCTAGATGCTATTTCTGCATCTGTACATGGAGACCTTATTATGGCCTTGATAGGTGGACCAGCACAGCTCTCAGACAGTGCTGTTGTTACTGTCCTCCAAGGATTTCCCCGCTCTCTTCTCTCTATACCTGCAGGGCAAAAGGCAGTGTGGTGATGTTTGGTGGGGTATAAATCCTCCTACCAGGGAGTGCTCAACTGGGTACCATTGATCCACATGGGTGACTGGAGTGTACACATGGACAGGTAAACCTCTCCCTCTGAGGGTCAGCCCAAGTGATGCTCCCACTACTGTACATGGACACAGGCAGTCACACACAAATGCATTCTCAGACACTCAGTCACACAGACATATACACCACCCACAATGACACTGACACACAGACACATCGAAGCACACAAGCAGACACATATCAACATACACAGAGACACATAAAAACATACATAGCTAGTCAGAGACACACAAGCACCCACATACAAACAAACACACAAGCAGATAGATATACAAACAACTCACAGGTTCATAATCCCCAGGCCTTCTGACCAGGGCTCTACCAGGGTCCTAAAAGGGTCCAGAGAGGTCTGTGCTGCTGGGAGAGGATTGCACCCACTGCCCTGTGAGTCATGGAGCATGGTTAGAGGACTCTACAGTGTGGTGAACGGAGGATCAGGGAGAATTTCTCCAGCCTGAAGAAAGGTATAAGATGACCAACTGTCTGGAGCTATCTGGGACCAAAGAAGTTCTCAGTACAGGTAAATGTTAGGTAAAAAACAGGGCAAGTCTTGAGCAAATCAGGAGAACTGGTCTACTAAGGGAGCAACTATTGAGAAGTGTAGAGAGATTTGCTGGAGTCTTAAGATGTGAAAGCAACTAATAAAAAAGACACCCCAAGTTCATGGGCACACAGTGGAGCAGGGGCTATAACAGAGAATCAGGAAAGTGGAATCCAGGAGTGACCTGAGGACAAGAGGCATAATTGATAGGATTCTGTGTGATACCCTCAGACAAAAGCTGACCCGTCCTTTGGAGTTTCTGTGGGCTAGTCATGTATTTCCTGGCCAGGGTCTCAGCGTCTGAGCTGTTTGTAGGTGCAGTGCTAGCAGACACACTTTCCCAGAGGAGCCCCTCTCTCCCACCACTATGAGAATCAGCTGCCCTTGTGAATCTCCATCTACATTCTGCTATTGACCCGTTATTTGTTCCCAATCAGATACAGCTCTCTGGATGTTTCTCATTCATTATTTTCACAGTCATCATTCACTCACTAAACAGACAAGCATATGGCATCCACAGTGTGCCAGGCACTTTAAGGAGGCAATGAGAATAAAACTTGCCCTCACATTAAGAAGGCAGATGCACAGTAAATGAGACACACACATAGTGAATTGTGACTTTGGTACATGCTAGACATGAGGGAATCTCTTGTGCTTCAGATGGTAAAGCATCTGCCTACAATGCAGGATACCCAGGTTTGATCCCTGGGTCAGGAAGTTCCCCTGGTGAGGGAAATGGCAATCCACTCCAGTATTCTTGCCTTAAAATCCTGTGGGCGGAGGAACCTGGTGGGCTACAGTCCATGGGGTCACAAAGAGTCGGACATGACTGAATCACTTCACTTCAGACATGAGGAAGTGTTTACAGAGACTGTCAAGGAAGGACACTGTTAAACACCGAGGGAAAGACTTCCCTGAAACCATGATAATTAAGCTGGAATCTGGAAGATGAGAAGAAATTTGCTAGTCAAAGGGGAGGGAGCTCCTCTGGGAAGGAAGACCAGCTTGTGTCAAGGTGCAAAAGAGCCTGGTGTATTCAAATACTGCATTCAAGAATGTCAATGAAGGTGCTGTGTCAGGAGCAAAGGAAAAGAAGGCAAGAGACAAAGGGCTGTTTAGAAGACAGTTGGGAGGGGGGCAGCTCTGGGGAGACTCAGAGTGACCTTGATGCCTGCTTAGTCACACTGTCTCTCAGCATCTCCATGAAAAGAAAGTTTATTGCTTGTTCTGGCGGCTGTGAGCCCTTTGTGGATACTGGGATATCACTGATCCTTGGCCCAAGAAGAATGGTCAATAACATCCAGAAACTCATCGGCGACACGCCAAGGGGTTCCTAGGTGAAGGGTCATGCCCCAGGGTCACTCCCAGTCTCCACACACAAGAAGGATCTCCAGGGCCAACCTCTCCCCCTCTCTCTCTAACAGCACTACGTTTCATGTTTTGCAGTCAATACACTGTCCTCTATTATCTTCACCATCAATGGTATCAACTACTCAGTCCCAGCTCAAGCCTACATCCTCAAGGTGAAGAGAGAACCCTGAGGGGTGGTTCTCAAATAGGAACTTGCAGGAACCCTTGGGCTACTAAGGGGAAGAAGGTGCTCTCTGCAGGTCATTTCACACTATTGCAGATGCTGCTGAGACTTGTGGCTGGGCCAGAGCCTCCCACAACATGAATCATTTGAGAGTAAAGGGCCATTTGGGACACTGATCATCTTGAAATAAATGTGGAGATACCACGCCATGCTGGCATGGTGGGAGTCACAAGGAGAGGGGATCACTCAGGTCCTCAGTGTTCAAAGAGCTTCAGTTCAATCTGAACCCTCAGATGGATGAACATGGAAGGTCAGCTCTAGCAGTCCTTGAAATAAGTCATGTGACAAGGAGAATGGCTGGGGACACTCCCAGTGTGCTGTCCCACCATAGGGATTAACAGTCTCCCTTCCCTTCTTTCAGTTTTCCTGGTTTGGATGATAAATTACATGGTCACCCTAGTTCTCGGATGCATCTTCCCCTAGCTCTGGCTGGGTGCCCCCTTTGTGAGTCAGGTCACCCGACCCCTCTGTGGGGAGGCTGGATGCTAATGTGAATAAAGGGTGCACAGTGACTGCTCAGCCCCGGCACAGGGTGGAGGCTTCATGTCAGCTCCCTGTGGGAGTTCAGAGCTGGCTGATGGGCTCAAAGAAGACTTTGAGGAAGGGAGGGAATTTCAGGAATTATAAAACTGTAAACTCATGGAGCCATATGGAGGGTTGCTTGGTTCTAGGTGAAATTGCACTGGGTTTCATGCAAATGGCATCCCAAGGTGCTCTGCATTGGGGCACTGGGGACTTAATCTGGGTGATGAGGGCTACGGACTGACCAGTGGGGATGGGGAACCAGAGTATGTTACCCAACCAAGCCTGGAGTGGCCAAAGAGGGTGAGTTTGGGCCAAAGGAGGCTTCCCAGAGTTCCTAAGAACGTTCTTCAAGAACGTGTTGTGGGCACTGTTCTACTTAAGTTGGATAACCAACAATGAGTTGCTGTGTAGAACGAAGAACTTTGGTTAATTATATGACAACCTGGATGAGAGGGGTATTTTTGTGACCAGGATACATGGATATACATGGTTGAGTCTGTTTGCTGTCTCCCTGAAACTCAGAATATTGTTAATCAGCTATACTCCAATACAAAATAAAGTTTTTTAATAAAGTGCAGATTATGGGGATGCAGAAGGAGAACCAGCATTCTCTGCAGAGAAAACAAGGAGCAGGAGTCAGAAGGAAATAAACAGGGAGAGAGGAGAACTATGGGCATTCTTTTTCTTTTCTAAAAATTCTATTGAAGTGTGGCTAATCTTTAGTGTTGCATTAAGATCTGCTTCACAGCAAAGTGACTCAGTTATACACATACAGAAATACATATTATTTTTCTTATTCTTTTTCATGTGGTTTATGATTGGATAGTTAATATATTTCCTTACGCCCTTCAGTAGGACTTTGTTGTTTATCATTCCTCTGTATCCCCAACTCCCACACCCTTCCTCATGGCAACCTCATGTCTTGGCCCCTTTGGTCGTGGATGAACTCTCATATCCCCTGCTAAGGAGAAAATCCCTTGATACCAAAAGAGGGAAATAAAACCAAGAATTGTGCTGGATCTGGATATTTGTGGGAGTCGCAGTTAAGGGCTCAGGCTGACTGGTGTGTGTCTCTGACTCCCCCCTCTGGCCTGTGGATTCTACAGGCCACTGCTATAACACCTTTAAAGAGAACAAAGTGAGGACATCTAGAGAGAACTGGATGCTGGGTGACGTCTTCCTGAGGTTGTATTTCTGTCTTGGATCGAGGAAATGACAGGATTGGCCTGGCACAGGCAGTATAAATGCTTGGAGTGGTTCAGGAATCAGTAAGGCTGCTCTGAGCAAACACTAAATCACACTTAGGGTACTCCTGCCCAGGATGCTGGTGAACTGTGTTTTGTGGTCTGCACACCCTATTCTCGATAAAGAATAAAGTGTTTTACTCGTAATGGTGCTGAAACAAATGGGCGTCTCTGTTTGTGTCTGTGAGGTATAAAATGATCGGGAAGGATCTAGAACCAAGTCTGAATCATAGTTGAGAGGAGCCCACTTCCAACTGGCTTCCAGGAAATGGGAGACTCATTGAAATGATTCTGGGAATCCAGGACACAAGAATCAGAGCAAATGCAAAGATCTCAGTGACTGGACCCAAGAAATCAGAAGTCATCAGTTCTCAATTTCACACCCTCACTCTTTCATTCCCTCTTCTTCGATGGTCTTAGACTGGCATCTTTCTTCCTTAAGGCTTCTGCACCTAGTGAAGGAGTCCAAGCTCCCTGACCTAGGGCTTTATATCCTGAAGGCATCTCCAATAAGGAAAGAAAAGATTGAAGACATCAGAGTTCAAGGGTGTTCTCTGAATGACCCACCTCAGATCACCTGTACAGTCCTAGATCAGCCATCCTGGCAGGGCCATGTGGTCCTATGATGGGCTTTACATGGTCATTGGCCCAGACACAGCAGCACACAGATGGTCAGTTTCTTCCAGAACTACATGACTGAAGCTGGGGAGAGGCAGCCCCAAAGTGACTGGGAGATGGTCTAGGCCATGGAATGGTTTGTGATGACCCACTAACTCCACCACCTCCTCATTCAGAGGAATTATGAGGAGTAATGAAATAGACTCTCTTCATCCCATCTCAAATAATCTTATCACTGGGCTTGTCCTCCAGGGGTGTTTTGGTGAGGTACTTCATGCAGAGCTGGTTCCTTCTTGTTCCCACACCAGGTCTCTGCCACATATGCCTGCTCTGTCCTTTCCAGTCCTAGTTGGTAAGTGGCGGCCCTAGTGGATTCCTGAGCCACCCCCCTCCTCCAGCACCCAGAATGCACTTCCTTGGCCTCCAGTGTTCCTGGGGAGAATGCAATGCATGTATCGAGAGACTCAGGGTACACAGAGCCTTCAGCCTTTCTGAGCTTCTCCACGGGTTGCTTGGAGCTGCCATGGTCAGGCACTTTTTTAGTGGAAGCATTCGTTCTTTCCCCCTGGAGGCCATCAGTAGATGCCTCATCTGAGACAGCAGGGGTCAGGGGTAGATTTCCTTTCAGATTGACTGGTTTGATCTCCTTGTTGTATAAGGGACTCTCAAGAATCTTCTCAAGCACCAGTTCAAAAGCTCAATTCTTTGGCACTCACCGTTTCTTATGGTCCAGATATCACATCACTACCTGGTTACTGGAAAACCATAGCTGTGACACTACAGTCCTCTGTAGCAAAGTGAGTCTCTGCTTTTTAATACACTGTGCAGGTTTTTCATAGCCTTCCTTCCTTCCAAGGAGCAAGTGTCTTTGAATTTTGTGGCTGCAGTCAAGGTCCATAGTGATTTTGGAGTCCAAGAAATTAAAATCTGCCACTGTTTCCACTTTTCCCTCATCTATATGCTATGAAGTGGTGGGACTGGATGCCATGAATGTTGAGTATCTTTTTGTGAATAGTTTTTTGAATGTTGAATTTAAGCTAGTTTTTTTTTTTTTTTAATCTCCTCTCCATATCGAGAGGTTCTTTAGCTCATTTTTGCTTTCTGCCATTAGGGTAGTGTTATCTTCATATCTGTGGATGTTGATACGTCTCCCAGAAATCTTAATTCCAGCTTCTGATTTATCCAGACCAGCATATTGAAAGATGTATCCTACATAATAATGAAACAACCAGAGTGACAATGTATGCCTTGTCATTCTCCTTTCCCAATTTTAAATCTTTCAGTGGTTCCGTGTCTGATTCTAACTGCTGCTTTTTGACCTACATACAGACTTATTAGGAGAAAGGCAAGTTGATCTGGTACTCCCATTTCCTTAAGAATTTTCCACAGTTTGTTGTGGTCCACATAGTGAAAAGCTTTAGCATAGTCAGTGAAGCAGATGGAAATGTTTTTCTGAGATTCCCTGGCTTTCTCTATGATCCAATGGATGTTGGCAATTTGATCTCTGGTTCCTCAAACCAGTTTGCATATCTGGAAATTCTCAGTGCATGAACTGTTGAAACTTATCTTGAAGGATTTTGAGCATTACCTTGCTAGCAAGTGAGATGAGCACAATGGCATGATAGGTTGAAAATTCTTTGGAATTGCCTTTCGTTTGGATTGGAGTGAAAATTGACCTTTTCCAGCACTGTGGCCACTGCAGAGCTTTCCAAATTAGCTGACATATTGAATGCAGCACTTTGACACCCTCATTCTTTAGGATTTTTAAAGAGCTCAGCTGAAATTCCATCATTTTCCCTAGCTTTTCTTGTAGTGATGCTTCCTAAAGCCCACTTGCCTTCATACTCCAGCATATCTGGCTTTATCCAGCATCATCCATTTTGCAGTCATTATGACCATTTTGTATAGTTCTTCCATGCATTCTTGTCACCTGTTCTTAATCTCATCTGCTTCTGTTAGGTCTTTGAATTTTCTGTCCTTTATTGTGCCCATCTTTGCATGAAGTGTTCCTCTGGTATCTCCACTTTTCTTGGAGAGATCTATACTCTTTACAATTCTGTTCTTTCCCTCTAATTCTTGCACTTTTCACTTATGAAGACTTTCTTATCTCTCCTTGCTATTCTCTGAAAGTCTGCATTCCATTGGGTATATGTTTCCCTTTCTCCTTTGCCTTTCCCTTCTCTTATTTTCTCAGCTGTTTTTAAGGCCTCCTCAGGCAACCACTTTGCCTTGCAACATTTGCTTTTCTTGAGGATGGTTTTGATGACCACCTCCCGTACAAGGTTACAAACATCCATCCATAGTTCTTCAGGCTAACAGACCTAATCCCTTGAATCTACTTTTCATCTCCACTATATAATCATAAGGGATTTGATTTAGGTCATAGCTGAATGTTCTAGTGGTTTTCCTTACTTTCTTCAATTTAAACGTGAATATTGTTTTCTTCTGCCTAAGCATTGCTTCCAGATCACCACCCACCACTCCCAATGGGTGTGGAGCAAAAACACACAATTTGAGGACTGTTAC
>SJYH01017066.1:0-10687 GCA_006408735.1 Sylvicapra grimmia | reverse complement strand
CCCTGTTTATATCCTTGCTTTTTTTTCAAACGTATTTTGGGGACAGTTGGGAAGTTTGGAAAATTGTCAGGGTACTGAATAAATTCAGAGAATGAATTACTAAATTTTGTTGCGTGTGATAACAGTATTGTGATTGTGTAGGAAACTGTCTTGTTTTTCAGAGATGCATGCTGAAGTGTTCAGGGGCACACTGTAATGATGTCTCTAATTTCCTCTGAAACATTTCAGCAAGATTGACAGGTTGATAGATAGGTAGATGGCTAGATAAAGCAACTAGACAAAATATTCCTAGTTATTGAAGATAGGTGTGGGAATATGGGTGTTCATTTTACTATTCTTTCTACTTCTGTGAATCTTGGAAATTTTACATGATAAAGCATTTAATAATTCCCTACTGTACTCAGCTGTGGGTTTGTGTTTCAGGTGCAGTATGTGATTCAAGGCTATCACAAAAGAAGAGAGTATATTGCTGCCTTCCTCAGCCACTTTGGCACGTAAGTTCTTCATTAAGACCGTAAATCAGTGATGCCCTCACATCCTGGTGACCCTGAGGGGAGGGCTCAATGAAGAAAATAGCACTTAGTTCTTCCATATGATACCTTTCAGTGCTATTTTGGTTCTTCCTGGTGTGTTGCTCACACTAACGCTCCCAGAAAGACATTTTTTTCAGCATTGTTTGTCAAATAGAGTCAAATACCTTCCCTGGAGCAGCCGCATAACTAGCCCCGAACACCACAGTAAAAGTGGTTGTCATACCTGCTTCTTCTTGCACTCTTTACAGTCTACACAGTACTTCCACCTCCGTCATCTCACAGTGGTCATGAGGTGAGCCAGGTGGGCATTCTTGGCACATTCTATGAAGAAAAGCCTATAAAACTTGACCAGTTCAGTCACCTGTGGAAGTCTCAGAGAGAGCTGGGGCAAGAACCCTGTTCCTCAGAACTCAGGTCTCCTGATAAGACTCCCACTCCCCACAGGGCCGCAGAGATTCGGGAAGGATAGCTGACTTTAGACACCAGCGCCGTGACTCACACTTGGGATTAGTGTGTTGGAAGAAAGCCCTGCACGGGAGGAGGGCAGTGCGTAGCTGCAGTTCCAGGGTGGGCGTCTCCTGGCCACCCACCCTGTGCTCTGGCCCTCTCCGTCCCGAGGCCCGTGCTGGCTGCTCTGCAGCTGTTTTCTTAATGGTGGCAGAGCCTCATCAACCTCCCACTTGGGGCTTAGCTCGGGGGGGTGGGGGGTGGTTGCATTTTCCTCACAGTCTCTTTAAAAGGTGGAGCACACTCTGTCTAAGCACTAAGCATTTTAGTGCTCTCATTACCTCCCACCTCGTTCCAGAGAAGGTGTGTATATTAAAATTTTAAATCAGTAACTGAAGAAATTAAGATAAAAGGAATGAGAAGATGAAATCAAGAATAAGGTTAGGATATAATTTTACAAATGTGGCATAATTAAAAGAAAATTTTTGACTCCTCAAGACAATTTCAAGAAATTTTCTCGTTATCTATTGTGGAATTTCTCATATCGCCAAAATAGAGTAACAATATCTAAACAGCATAACTGTTAATGAGTCATGAGTCTCTTCACACTTAAGGTATTTTTCAGCTTTCTTTATGTGCATTTTGAGAAAGTGCTTATGATATGAACAGTACTTAATAAATAACTCTCTTAGTCTTCTCATTTTTGAGTAAGATTATTTTTTGTGTATGTTACTGAAAATGAAGATGTTAGCCCAGTGACCTGCAAAGCAGGGGTGAGTGTACCTCAGGGGCATGTGCCTCCCCTCACTTCAGTGGTATTCAAGAAAAGGGTGAAAAATTGCATTTACACTTGTTAACAATTGTTTTTAAATCTCATTCTATGTGTGTACATTTTTGTGTTTTATTACACATATAATAGTACTTGTCTACAACTACAAAATCATATACAAATACTACTATATACTGTACTATATGCATAATGAGAAAGATTCTGTCAGTGCTTGTTTTTGCTTATGGGGTTCAGGATCTAAAAAGTTCACATATCAGTGTTGTAATATTGAGTAAATTACATATCCAGGAAGGAAATACAAACTGATGAATAAAGTTGTGGACTTAAGTCGGCAGAGACTTGAATGGTGCGTCAGCAGTCTTTGAGCCACTCACTCAACCTTCGCAGTGGGGTCAACTGTTCCTTCCTACTTAAACCTGGAGGCCATCAGTATTACTGGTCTATTTAGCCTGACTCAGCCAGGGAGAAGGCATTTCTAAGGACAGCAAAGGTCTCCTTGTATGGATGAGAGAGAAAGTTATCATTGTCCTCTCTGTGTGGTTAATATTGGCACGTTATGGTGGTGTCACCCCCTGTACACTCAGCTCCAGAGGGAAATGGGGGAGAGGAGCCCATCGGAATTCAGTCTAGGCCCTTCTGTGTTCGGAGACTGTTCTCCTTTGACACAGGAAGTGTGCATCTCCCATCTGAACCCCACATCCACCCTGCTAACGACGCTACTTTGTCTTGAGCCCAATGGGGAAGATCGGGGGACACAAGAGAAAGGATGCCAAGTACTTTGGAAGACAGTCATCTATAATCCTGAACTTAGTAATACTGTCATTGCTTGTGACTCTTCAGTACCTGAATGAAAGTGAGACTGGACAATCACTGTATAGACCTGGGGTCTTTGCTGCCCTGACTTCTTCATTTGTCCTTTTGCTCATCACTAGTGACTAACATTTGCATAGTATTTTCTGGATTGTTATTGTTGTTCTCTCACTAAGTCATGTCCAACTCTTTGCAACTCCATGATCTGTAGCATGCCAGGCTTCCCTGTCCTTCACCATCTCCTGGAGTTTGCTCAAACTCATGTCCACTGAGTCAGTGATACCATCTAACTATTTTATGGGTGGCCTTACTTGTTTTTCACAGCTCCATGATGAAGTTTGCACATATGATTATATTTGCTTTCCAGATAAGGAAACTGAGGCTCCAAAGGCTAAGTGATTTGCCAGAGGTCGTAATAGATAGTAAAGCTGTAACTCAAACCTAGATGCTTTCATTCCAAATCCCACATCCTTCCTGTGGTAACACTCACTTATCTTAAATGTGTCTCAGATTCAATAACCTTGCTTTATGAACATATTCTTTACTTGGTTCCATCTCTTTTATACCTTGTTTTTATGAAGGTCTTTTTGTCTGTGTGTGTTTTTATTACTTAGGGGTGTCGTGGAATATGATGCAGAAGGCTTTACAAAGCTCACTCTGTTGCTGATGTGGAAAGATTTTTGTTTCCTTGTACACAGTGAGTATATTTTTGCTATTAGCATGTCAACATACATTTCTGAATGCACTAAACCACATGTAATAACGAATATAACAGCCTTTAGTGTCCTGACTTGGTTCCTTTTACTTTAGCATAAGTGTATTTACTACATGATCTCAACCAGGTATAATTTGCTACTTGGGGGATGTTTGGTAATGTCTGGAAACATTTTTGTTTGTCATGATGGTTAGGGGACCAGGACTGGCTTTGTTGTTGCTGGCATCAGTGGGTAGAAGTCAGAGATGCTGTTAAACATCCTACAGTGCATGAGACAGGTCCCTAAAGCAAAAAGTTATTGAGTCCACAGTGTCAGTAGTGCTGAATTTAAGAAACCTTATCCTAGAAAGGGATCTTTTCCAGTGGCACTAGTGGTAAAGAACCCGCCTGCTAATGCAGGAGACATAAGAGACGCAGGTTTGATCCCTGGCTCAGGAAGATGCCCTGGAGGAGGGCATGGGCACCGACTCCAGTATTCTTGCCTGGAGAATCCCATGAACAGAGGAACCTGGTGGGCTACAGTCCATAGAGGTGCAAAGAATCAGACACAACTGAAGCAACTTAGCATGCATGCATCCTAAAGAGATTTCTATTTTCTAAGTATCTTTCCAGATTCAGGCCTCAAAACTTTCAAGATTACTCAAAGTCTAGTGCCTTGATCATTTGGTTATCATTCTTACTTTTAAGGCAGGGGTTCCCAACCTCCAATCCATGGACCATTCCCTCCTGTTAGATCAGGGATGGCATTAGTTTAGAAATATAGCACACAATAAATCTAATGCACTTGAATCTCCCCAAACCATCTCCTCCCTGCCCCCAGTCCATGGAAAAATTGCCTTCCATGAAACTGGTCTCTGGTGCCAAAAAGGTTGAGGACCGCAGGCTTAAGGTATTTCCCAATAGTAACTGCCTTATCAGGCAGTGCTTCATATGGAGCTCCTACTCTATATAACTAGTCTTACATGGAACCATCATTTCAAATGCATCTGAAAAGTACAAGCATATTGTCTACATTAATTATATGCACAGAAAAGCAGAGTTGGAGAGGTGACAATTTTCATCTTGGGTGTGCCTCCAACTAATTATATGACCTTGTTCAAATTGCTGGGACAAGCCTCCCCCGGCTTTAGTCTCCTCTTATGTCACTGGGGATCAGGTTGTTAAGTCCTGTAGAGACATCAGCAGACAGAGCTTATCCTGCAGTATAGGACCAGGTGGGAGAGGAAGTCCCAGTCAAGGCCTCCTGGCACTCTCCTCTTTGCTCACCATCTTCTGTGGCTCTACCCAGCTGAGCTGTATACTAGTGCTCCCAGCTGTCACTTTTGGTTCTGACCTTATGGGTTACAGCTTTGGTTTTCTGTTCTGAACGTTAATTCCTTTCTGAGATCTCACTTCCTATTTGCCATGTCCGCTTTGCCCCACCATCTTGATCCTATGATTCTGTGATTCTGTTTCTAGCTTGGTAATCTGACCCCAGATCCTGAGTATATGCTTGGTTTGTCTTTCATGACCCTGGACAGCTGCCTGGGAGATTAGTCTGGTGTGTTTCCTCTAGGCGGGCTCAGCAGGAGGGGTCTGTAACCTGCCATGAACGGTGGTGACTGTGGGCCAAGGCCTCCCAGAGGAGCTGTGAGAGAAGGATTCAGAAGGAAGGACACATGGAGAGACAGTTAGAAACAGTAAATTAGATTACTGCTTCAACCAGTTTTTTTCATCCCAAAATGGCATGAAATCTCAACAGTCTTCCTGAAAACTTTCTTTGATCTCCTGGCCATGATTCCACTTTCAAAAAAGATGTTGTTCAGTCGCTAAGTTGTATGTATCCAACTCTTTGCAAGCCAGGCTTCCCTGTCCTTCACCATCTCCCAGAGTTTGCTCAGACTCATGTCCATTGAGTCTTTGATGCCATCCTACAATGGCAACTCACTCCAGTACTCTTGCCTGGAAAATCCCATAGACAGAGGAGCCTGGTAGGCTGCAGTCCATGGGGTCGCTAGGAGTCGGACACGACTGAGCGACTTCACTTTCACTTTTCACTTTCATGCACTGGAGAAGGAAATGGCAACCCACTCCAGTGTTCTTGCCTGGAGAATCCCAGGGACGGGGGAGCCTGGTGGGCTGCCGTCTATGGGGTTGCACAGAGTCGGACACGACTGAAGCGACTTAGCAGCAACAGCAGCAGCAACCATCTCATCCTCTGTTGTCTCCTTCTCCGCCTGCCCTCATTCTTTCCTGGCATCAGAGTCTTTTCCAGTGAGTCAGCTCTTCCAGGTGACCAAAGTACTGCAGCTTCAGCTTTAGCATCAGTCCTTTCAATGAATATTCAGGGTTGATTTCCTTTAGGATTGACTGAGTTGATCTCCTTGCAGTCCAAGGGACTCTAAAGTGTCTTCTCCAGCACCAAAGTTCGAAAGTATAAGTTCTTTGGTACTCAGCCTTCTTTATGGTTCAACTCTCACATCTGTACATGACTACTGGAAAAATCATAGCTTTAACTACACGGACTTTTGTCAACAAAGTGATGTCTCTGTGTTTTAATACACTATCTAGGTTTGTCATAGCTTTTCTTCCAAGGAGCATCATCAAAAAAGATGATGTCAGGTCATATCAGATATATGGAAAAAAGAAATCCTTGGCGCTGCTCTTTCTCGCTCTGTTTTCCACATGGGACTCAAGAATGGCTGCTCGGGTGGTGCCGGCAGGAGAGGTGTTCAGAGATAAAAGAGCGTCCACCTCTCCGTTCCTGTTAGCTCTCTTCTCAGTGTGCTCAGTGTTACAGCAATTCCTGTTCCTTAGGAAGGTCTATTCCGCAAAGAATATTTTCTCTGTAGTACAGTGTCCAGTACTTCTTACAGCTCCTTCTCTACCTTCCTTTGTCAGACATGCAGAATTAAGTCCCAGAGTCCTATTTTCAAAGTTACAGTTTCATTTAGTTTTGATTACTTTTTCAGAAACATAGAACCCCCAGACACTCATTAGAACAGGCACAGGGACCTCGAGGTTTGTATGATTCACTCCTTCCAGAGTGTTTCCTCAGGCGCTTGCTCCTTTCTGCCGCAGCCCGTTTGCTCCCTGCTCTTGGCATCGTGGCCACATTCTTGGCTCTTTGGCAGATAAGATCTTATACAGACAAGGGGCAGAATCAAGGGACTTTGATGCTATTTACTACTCCATCATTAACTCACAGCCTGTCTTTAAATAAATTATTTCCACCCTTTTTCTTCTTATATCTAAAATGTAGGACTTGCTACATCGTCAGAGTGAAACTTGCTTGTTGTTCAGTTGCTAAGTCCTGTCCTACTCTTTGCGACCCTATGGACTGCAGCACACCAAGCTTGATTAGGTAGTGCATTTTATTCAGTCATACTGTTAAGCATCTGAGACTTACCTTCTTTGGGAACCACCTGCTTGCTAGGTTCTAACCCCCAAGGGACCACTTGTTGCTTTGTTCTTGCCATGAAGATGGAAGTTGAATATGGAGTGGCAGAGACTTAATGATAGAACATTGCAGTGAATTATTCTGAGACCCCAAGAACATGAAAAAGAAAGAAGTGCCTAGAGATGGAGCCAGTTTTCTGTGGCTGGCTCACTACTTCATGGAGATTGAAGAGCTGGCAGGACACGAAATAATGTCTCTGATCTCCCCCACCCTCTGTTCTGCCCAGGGCTGGAAAGAAGACTTTGGAGAGGATAGGTGCTGGCAGGAATTCTGAGCCTTTTGGATGCTACAGGAAAGAGGCACTGTTCTCTTGAGGCCAGTGGCTCTGACCTCAGCCTTTGCCAGAGCGCAGAAGCAAAAATGCCCTAGGGGAAAACATTGTACACATTCTTGGATCTCTCAGGAGACACTGCAACTTCCTGGCATTCTGGTGGTTCCAGGAGTGGGAGCTGTGGCCATGATTATGGCCAGGGAGTATTTTTTATCCATTTATTCCTTCTTTCCTTCCTTCATCTAGATCAGTATATCACGAAATTTGGAACCACAGGAAGAGCAAGTACTTGCTCTCATTCAGAAACTGTTTTCAGAAAGGTTTCCTGGTCACGATCTAAGAATTATCTGTGGTGGTTAAATATGTAATTCTGTATTTGTCAAGCTGTTTGTATCTCTGGAGGTAGATGCTGTCTTTAAACCAGCAGCTTTTCAGAATGCTGGGTGACAAGGGAACCAGAGAGCAAGGCATAGTAATACAGAACAAAAGTAACCACTGGGGAAAGTTGACTCTTTCTTGGGCCTCTGTCAGCCATGCTGCCTAAGGTCACAGGGTTGCTGCTTGGAAGCAGAGGGTATTAAGATTCTGAAAGAATGAGAAGCTGTCTTTTCCCATTACCTGTAATCCCTGTCAATGACCCTTTGAATCATTCAGCCTGGACCATAGGCCTTCTCTCCCTGGCAAAATACCTATTAGACCAAATCTAATTGTTTTAGGTGTTCCATTTCGTTTCCTCTCTATGCCTAACCCAATCAATTTAGCCAATGCAACTGAATTCTAAGTTTATGGAGAACCTGCTGTGTGCTCAGTATTGTGCTACGTCCCAGAGGATATAAGTAAATAACTCAGGCTTGACTTTAGGACAGTTGGAGTCTACACAAGGGTTGACTGCCTACAGCCTATGGGCCAAACTCCACCCTCAGTCTATTTTTTTTATGGCCCTCAAGCTGAGAATGGTTTTTATGTTTTTAAAGGGTTGTTGAGGAGGGATGAGAAGAATATGCAACAAAAGTGATAAAGTCTCAAATATTTACCCTTTGACTCTTGACAAAGTTTGCCAACCCCTGACCTAGTTAATGAGACAAGAGATCAGATAAAGGTGAAGTATACTGATATGCATTTTTTAAAAGCAAATATTTTGTGAGCTTGCTTACTATATACAAGGCACAAAGTGATATGTAGCCCAGAGAAGACTTCATGTGTTTTATATATGAGAGAATTAGACACCCTCCCTAATGGAGTCTAATAAGAGAAAGAGACAATAAAGAAGTAAACTAACAAATATATGTTACAAATGATGATAAATACCATAATGGAGCAAAACAGAGGGCTTTGAAAGAACTTAAAAGGGGAGCTGTTGTTAGGATGGTCAGGGAAGGCTTCTCATAGGAGGTGACAATTCAACTGAGACCTTGTTGAGCAGTTATTCAGATTCAGGGAGGTTTCAGGTGGGGAAATGTCAGCTTCCGCAAAGAGCTACAAAAGGCAGTAAAAAATTCTGCATGCACCCGAGTGGCTGGAGCACAGTGAGCAAGGAGTCATACAGGAGAGGTTAGAAAGAGAGTCAGGGCCGGGTACGAGTGCCTCACAGGCCGTATATATCAGGATTGAGTAGCAGATGCTTGAAAAACAATGGTTTAAGCAAAATAGAAGTTTATTTCTTTCTTGTGTATAAACAAGCAGTCCAGGGCCAGAATGACAAATCCAAAGGACGCATGGGACCAAAATTCCTTCAGGCTTTATCCTCTGTCATCCTTCGCTGTGGTTTCCTTGCCTAAAGTCCAGAAAAGCTGTTGGAACTCTAACCGTCACATCCATTACCCAACTAACAGAACAGATAAATGATGGAAAGAGGGTCCAGACCTTCTCGCTTACTAAGACTTAGCTCATATGGCCGCAGCATGTGTGTTCGGGCAGACTGGGAAATGTAGTTCTTTTTCTGGGGCAACAAATGCCCAGCTAAAACTCAGAGTTCTTTTAACTTGAGTGAGAAAGAGAGAATGGCTATTGAGTAAGCAACTGCTAGTGAAGTGACTCAGCAGCAGCAGAAGTCTCTTTCAATCCAAGGAGGGGAGTTTAGATATAGGTCAAATTTCTGTCAGAAAATGGATGGCACATCACACAGGTGGTGGTGGTTTAGTTGCTAAGTTGTGTCTGACTCTTGCAATCCCATGGACTGTATCCCGCCAGGCTCCTCTGTCCATGAGGATTCTCCAGGCAAGAATACTGGAGTGGGTCGCCGTTTCCTTCTCCAGGGGATCTTCCCAAGCCAGGAATCGAACCCTGGTCTCCTGCATTGCAGGCAGATTCTTTGCTGATGGAGCTATGAGAGAAGCCCCATTACATCTCAGGGGTACCTAGGGAGAATTCAGTGGAACCAAAAGGGCTGATTAGCAGCAGCAATAGGGAGTCATGACCTTCCCTAGGACCCCTGGGGTGAGAGACGAGTGTGGGTACCAGAAGCTGGAAAGAACTATAGTTGTCGCTGTAGGAAAGGCTGTAGGAAAGGGTTTTCTGGCAGGAACTGGAGACGGCCTTTCGTTGAGGAATGTCGATACTACTAACAAATGCAGGAAGGATTATTTCTACTTTCAGTTCTGTCTGTTTTGTTCTTAGGTACATGTCCATTCATAATTGTTTCATCCTCCAACGTTTTGACCTTTTTATCATTATGGAATACTCCTCTTTGTCTCTAGTGATATTTCTGAACTTAAAGTCTATTTCATCTGGTATTAATAACCTGTTCTAGCTCTATTTTGTTTATTGTTTGCTTGGTATACCTGTTCCAGCTCACTGCTTTCAAACTTCTTTTTTTTTCCTAAATGCCTTTAAATCTAAAGTGTGTCTCATAGATAGCATATGTTTGGGTTTTGCTTTTGTATGCATTTAAAGAAACTCTGCTGATTTATTAAGATAGTTTACTCCATTGACATTTTATGTAATTGTTGGTACGGTTGGATTGGGGTCTGCCATTTTTATATGTTTTCTGTTTGTCTCATTCTTTTTTTGTTCCTCTTTTACTGCCTCATTTGTGTCAACCAGAATTTTTTAGTGTACTGTTTTGATTTCTTTGTTGATATTTTAGCTACCATTTGGTTGTTATTTTCTTAGCAGTCTTTTCTAGATATCACAGTATGCATCTTTAGCTGACCCAGTCTACTTCGAGATTAATGATGACTTGATTCTGGTAAAATATAACAATTTTGCCTCTCCTCCTCCCCCTTTTCTGTGCTCTTGTTGTCATATATGTTATATCAATATGTGTCACTATGTAAATACAACAGTACAGCTTTTTGTGTTATTGTTATAAATAATCTTATATTTTTCAAAAAAAATTAAAAGAAGGTAATAATTTTCTTTGTATTTTGCTCTGTCCATTATTTAAGGTATGTCTTAGTAGGACCTTGTTACTCTATTTCATGGCTGTAGTGGAGGCAGAGGGAAGTGGCAGGGTTTATTTTTTCTAGCAGATGATCAGTTTTTACTCTGATTTTTTTCATTTATTTTGAATAATTAAAAGTTAACACAGTTTTCTTAATATACTTTTGGTATTTGTTTTTATCTGTCTCTTTCCATTCATTCATTACTTTTAAGCTTACTTTTAAACTGTTCAGAAAACAGTTATTTTACTTTATAAAGAGCTCAGTTTCTGGTAAGGTTTTTTTTTTTTTTTTTTTTTTTA
>SJYH01016620.1:0-16393 GCA_006408735.1 Sylvicapra grimmia | reverse complement strand
CTCCACAGGGGAGTCAGGCCTTGTCTCGAGTGGAGACATGCACGTCCACTTTCCTCCCAAGCTGTAGCAGCAGTGTCAGGCTTCCAATCATGTTGACACAGGGATCTGTGGCTTTCCATTGAGGTGCCACAGTGATGTCACATGTACCACCGTGTGTGAGTCGATACTCAGGGTGACAGTCGAGGCAGTGCAGGGAAATCAGGTTCGTCTGCAGTGGACTGAGACATTTGAGGTTCTTTTCGAATGGTGGCAAGACCCCTGGAGTTCCTCTCAACTTTCCTATTGAGAGGCCTCCTCCTGAGATGCAACAGGAAAGCCGGGAATCTTTTCCAGATGAAGCAAGGAAAGGAACCCTCATCTCGAGCTGAGGAGGGGACAACGGTGCTCCTCTTGAGTTGTGGCGGGACCCTCGGTTTTCCTCTCGAGTAGAGACGGGTATGTCTGGGAACTTCTTGAGTTGCAGCAAGGGTGTGAAGGACCCTTTCGAGGTCCAAGAGAGAAGGTGTGATTTCCCTTGAGATGCTGCAGCGGAAAATGGNTGGAGGTGAGGCCAGAACCTGAGGTTTCCTCTCCAGTGCTGACATGGATCTTCGGGTTCCTCTGGAGTCTCCACAGGGGAGTCAGGCCTCCTCTCGAGTAGAGGCATACACTTCCGCTTTTCTCCAGAGCTGTAGCAACAGTGTCAGCCTTCTGGCGAGTTGACACAGGAGTCTGTGGCTTTCCCTCGAGGTGCCACAGGGCTGTCACAGTGCCACGGTGATGTGAGTCAATACTCGTGGTGGCAGTCGTGGCAGTGCAGGGAAATCAGGTTCACCTGGAGTAGAGTGAGACATTTGGGCGTCTTTTGGAATGGTGGCACGAACCTTGGAGTTCCTCTTGACTTTCCTTATAATATCGCCTCCTCCTGAGATACAACGGGAACGCTGGGAATCCTTTCCAGACAAAGCAGGGAAAGGAACCCTCATCTCGAGCTGAGGAGGGGACCACCAGGCTTCTCTTGAGTTGTGGTGGGACCCATGGTGTACCTCGTGAGTGAAGACGGGTATGTTGGGGAACTTCTTGAGCTGCAGCAAGGGTTTGAAGGACCCTTTCAAGGTCAAAGATGAAAGGTGTGATTTCCCTCAAGACGCCACAGCAGAAAAGGGCCTCATCTGACCTGAAGCGGAGAATCTCCTGGTTTTTCTCGAGTTGTGGCAGGTCCCTCTCGAGTTAGGATGGGGATCTCAAAGAGCCACTCCTGTGGCCTCAGGAAAGGCAAGTCCCCATGCAAGTTGCGAGGGGCCTCTCAGGATTCCTCTTCAGTTGGTGCCGGGTCTTAAGTCCTTGTCTGGAGCTGAGGCTGGAAACAGGTTTCCTCTCCAGTGCTGACATGGATCTTGGGGTTCCTCTGGATTTTCCACAGGGGAGTCAGGCCTCATCTCGAGTGGAGACATGCACGTCTGCTTTCCTCCCGAACTGTTGCAGCAGTGTCAGGTTTCCTGTCGAGTTGCCAAAGGGATCTGTGGCTTTCTCTCAAGGTGCCACAAGCCTGTCACAAGTGCCACCGTGGTATGAGTCGATACTCAGGGTGACAGTGGAGGAAATGCAGGGAAATCAGGTTCATCTGGATTGGAATTAGACATTTGGCATTCTTTTGGAATGGTGGCACGATCGCTGGAGTTCCTCTCGACTTTCTTGTTGAGAGTGCCTCCTCCTGAAATGCGACGGGAACGCCGGGAACCTTTCCCGACAAAACAGGGAAACGAACCCTCATCTGGAGCTGAGGAGGGGACAACGGGGCTCCTCTTGAGTTGTGGCGGGTCCGTCGGTGTTCCTCTCGAGTGGAGATGGGTATGTCGGGGAACTTCTTGAGTTGCACCAACGGTATGAAGGATATTTTCGAGGCCCAATATTGCAGGTGTGATTTCCCACGAGACGCTGCATCGGAGAATGGCCTCATCTAGCCTGAAGGGGAGAATCTCCTGGTTTTTCTCGAGCTGAGGCAGGGCCCTCTCAAGTTATGATGGAGAACTCAGGGACCCACTCATGTGGCCTCAGGAAAGGCCAGTCTCCATGCGAGTTGCAAGGGACCTTGCGGGATTCCTCTCCAGTCGGTGCCAGGTTCGAAGTCCTTGCTTGGAGCTGAGGCTGGAACCTGATGTTTCCTCTCCAGTGCTGACATGGATCTTGGGGTTCCTCTGGAGTCTCCACAGGGGAGTCAGGCTTTGTCTCGAGTGGAGACATGCACGTCCACTTTCCTCCTGAGCTGTAGCAACAGTGTTAGTCTTCCCGTAGAATTGACAGTTTGATCTGTGGCTTTCCCTCCAGGTGCCACAAGACTGATACACGTGCCACCATGGTGTGAGTTGACACTCAGGGTGACAATCGAGGCAGTGAAGGGAAATAAGGTTTATCTGGTGTAGACTGAGACAATTGGGGGTCCTTTGGAATGGTGGCACAAGCCCTGGACTTCCTCTCGGATTTCATTATGACAGCGCCTCCTCTTGAGATGACACAGGAACACCGGGAATCTTTCCCAATGAAGCAGGGAAAGGAACCCTAATCTCGAACTGAGGGGGTGCAATGGAGCTCCTTTTGAGTTGTGGCGGGCCTCGCGGTGTTCCTCTTGAGTGGAGACAGGTGTGTCGGGGAACTTCTTGATTTGCGGCAAGGGTGTGAAGGACCCTTTCAAAGTTCAAGAGGGAAGGTATGATTTCCCTCAAGACGCCGCAGCGGAATAGGGCCTCATGTTGCCTGGATGGGAGAATCTCCTGGTTTTTCTCGAGTTGCAGCAAGTCCCTCTCGAGTTATGATGGGACCCTCAGGGATCCGCTCGTGTGGCCTCAGAAAAATCCAGTCTCCATGTGAGTTGTGAGGGGACTGTCGGGATTCCTCTCCAGTTGGTGCTGGGTCCTAAGTCCTCGGCTGGAGCTGAGGCCAGAACATTAGTTTTCCTCTAGAATGCTGACATGGATCTTGGGGTTCCTCTGGAGTCTCCACAGGGGAGTCAGGCCTCATCTCGAGTTGAGACATGCACGTCTGCTTTCTTCCNGCTGAGGCCAGAACATTAGTTTTCCTCTAGAATGCTGACATGGATCTTGGGGTTCCTCTGGAGTCTCCACAGGGGAGTCAGGCCTCATCTCGAGTTGAGACATGCACGTCTGCTTTCTTCCCGAGCTGTAGCAGCAGTGTCAGGTTTCCCAGTGAGTTGACACAGGGATCTGTGGCTTTCCCTCAAGGTGCCACAGGACTGTCACACGTGCCACCGTGGTGTAAGTCGATACTCGAGGTGACAGTCGAGGCAGTGCAGGAAAATCAGGTTCATCTGGAGTGGATTGAGACATTTGGGAGTCCTTTGGAATGGTGGCATGACCCCTGGAGTCCCACTCGACTTTCCTATGGAGAGTGCCTCCTCTTGAGATGTGACGGGAACGCTGGGAATCCTTTCCCGATGAAGTAGGGAAAGGAACCCTCATCTTGAGCTGAGTATGGGACAACGGGGGTCCTCTTGAGTTGTGGCAGACCCCTCGGTGTTCCTCTCGAGTGGAGATGGGTATGTCGCGGAACTTCTTGAGTTGCAGCAAGGGTGTCAAGGAGCTTTTTGAGGTCCAAGAGGAAAGGTGTGACTTCTCTCGAGACTCCACAGTGGAAAAAGGCCTCATCTTGCCTGGAGGGGAGAATCTCCTGGTTTTTCTCGAGTTATGGCAGGTCCCTCTCGAGTTAGGAGGGTGTCCTCAGGGACCCACTCGTGTGGCCTCAGGAAAGGCCAGTCTCCATGCCAGTTGCAAGGGGCCTCTCAGGATTCCTCTCCAGTCAGTGCCGGGTCCAAAGTTCTCATCTGGAGCTGAGCCTAGAACCTGAATTTTCCTCTACAGTGCTGATGTGGATCTTGGGCTTCCTCTGGAGTCTCCACAGGGGAGTCAAGCCTCGTCTCAAGTGGAGACATGCAGGCCCACTCTCTTCCCGAGCTGTAGCAGCAGTGTCAGGCTTCCCATCGAGTTGACACAGGGATCTGTGGCTTTCCCTTGAGGTGCCACAGGGCTGTCACACGTGCCACCGTGGTGTGAGTCGATCCTCGGGATGACAGTCGGGTCAGTACAGGGAAATCAGGTTCATCTGGAGTGGACTGAGACATTTGGGTGTCTTTTGGAATGGTGGCACGACCCCTGGAATTCTCGTCTTTCCTGTTGAGAGTGCCTCCTCTTGATATGCGATGGGAACACTGGAATCCTTTCCCAACGAAGCAGGGAAAGGAACACTCATCTCGACGTAAGGCGGGGACAACGGGGATCCTTTTGAATTGTGACGGGACCCTCGGTGTTCCTCTCGAGTGGAGACGGGTGAGTCAGGGAACTTCTTTAGTTGCGTCAAGGGTATGAAGGAACCTTTCGAGGTCTAAGAGGGAAAATATGATTTCCCTCTAGATGCCGTAGCGGAAAGGGCTTCATCTCGCCTGAAGGGGAGAATTTCCTGCTTTTTCTCAAGTTATGACTGGTCCGTGTCGAGTTACGACTGGGACCTCAAGGATCCACTCTGTGGCCTCAGAAAAGGCCAGTCTCCATGCGAGTTGCGAGGGTCCTTCAGGGGTTCCTCTCCAGTCGGTGCCGGGTCCTAAGTCCTCATCTGCAGCTGAGGCCAGAAGCTGAGGTTTCCTTTCCAGTGCTGACATGGATCTTAGGCTTCCTCTGGAGTCTCCACAGGAGGTCAGGCCTCGTCTCGAGTGGAGAGATGCACGTCACTTTCCTGCCAAGCTGTAGCAGCAGTGTCATGCTTCCCATTGAGTTGACACAGGGATCTGTGGCTTTCCCTTGAGGTGTCACAAGGCTGTCACCCGTGTCACCGTGGTGTGAGTCGATTCTCGGGATTACNAGCTGTAGCAGCAGTGTCATGCTTCCCATTGAGTTGACACAGGGATCTGTGGCTTTCCCTTGAGGTGTCACAAGGCTGTCACCCGTGTCACCGTGGTGTGAGTCGATTCTCGGGATTACAGTTGAGGCAGTCCAGGGAAATCAGGTTCCTCTGGAGTGGACTGAAACATTTGGGGATCTTTTGGAATGGTGGCATGACCCCTGGGGTTCCTCACGACTTTCCTGTTGAGAGCACCTCCTCCTGAGATGCGACGGGAATGCCAGGAGACATTTCCCGATGAAGCAGTGTAAGGAATCCTCATCTCGAACTAAGGAGATGAGAACAGGGCTCCTCTTGAGTTGTGGTGGGACCCTTGGTGTTCCTCTTGAGTTGAGACTCATATGTCAGGGAACTTCTTGAGTTGTAGTAAGGGTGTGAAGGACCCATTTGAGGTTCAAGAAGGAAGGTGTGATTTCTCTCGAGATGCCACAGCAGAAAAGGGCCTCATCTTGCCTGGAGGGGAGAATCTCCTGGTTTCTCTCGAGTTGCAGCACGTCCCTCTTGAGATACGATGGGGACCTCAGGGACCTACTTGTGTGGCCTCTGGAAAGGCCAGTCTCCATTTGAGTTGCAAGGGGCTTCTCGGGATTCCTCTCTAGTCAGTGCTGGGTCCTAAGTCTTCCTCTGCAGCTGAGGCCGGAACCTGAGATTTCCTCTCCAGTGCTGACATGGAACTTGGGGTCCCTCTGGAGTCTCCACAGAGGAGTCAGGCCACGTCTAGAGTGGAGACATGCATGTTCGTTTTCCTCCTGAGCTGTAGAAGCAGTGTCAGGTTGCCTGTCGAGTTGACACAGGGATCTGTGGCTTTCCCTAGAGGCTTTCCCAGAGGGCTGTCACACGTGCCACCTTGGTGTGAGTCAATACTCAGAGTGACAGTCAAGGCAGTTCAGGGTAATCAGGTTCATCTACAGTAGATTGAGTCATTTGGTGGGCTTGTGGAATGGTGGCACAACCCCTGGAGTTCCTCTCGACATTCCTGTGGAGACCGTCTTCTCTTGAGATGTGACAGGAATGCCGGGAATCCTTTCCTAACCAAGCAGGGAAAGGAACCCTCATCTCGAGCTGGGGAGGTGGAAACGGGGCTCTTCTTGGGTTGTGGTGGGACCCTCGGTGTTCCTCTCGAGTGGAGACTGGTATGTTGGGGAACTTCTTAAATTGCAGCAAGGGTATGAAGGACCCTTTCGAGGTTCTAGAGGGAAGGTGTGATTTTCCTTGAGATGCCGAAGTGGAAAAGGGCCTCATCTCACCTGGAGGGGAGAGCCTCCTGGTTTTGCTTGAGTTGAGGCAGGTTCCACTCAAGTAACAACGGGGACCTCAGGGACCCACTCGTGTGAATGGCCAGTGTCCATGCAAGTTGCGAGGGGCCTCAGGGGATTCCTCTCCAGTCAGTACCGGGATCTAAGCCATCGTCTGGAGCTGAAGCTGGAACCTGAGGTTTCCTCTCCAGTGCTGACATGGATCTTGGGGTTCCTCTGG
Organism: Sylvicapra grimmia; assembly: GCA_006408735.1. NCBI lineage: Eukaryota > Metazoa > Chordata > Mammalia > Artiodactyla > Bovidae > Sylvicapra > Sylvicapra grimmia. Next base: position 10,030 of record SJYH01016620.1, on the reverse strand, counting down.
AGTCTCCACAGAAGAGTCAGGACTCTTCTCGAGTGGAGACATACATGACCGTTTTCCTCATGATCTGTAGCAGTAGTGTCAGACTTCCCAATGAGTTGACACAGGGATCTGTGGCTTTCCCTCCAGGTGCCACAGGGCTGTCGCACGTGCCACCATGGTATGATTCAATGCTTGGGGTGACCTTTGAGGCAGGGCAGGGAAATCAGGTTCATCTGGAGTGGACTGAGACATTTGGGGGTCTTTTGGAATGGTGGCATGACCCCTTGAGTTCCTGTCATCTTTTCTGTTGAAAGCACGCCATCTTGCTGTGCGACGGGAAAGTCAGAATCCTTTCCCGACGAAGTAGGGAAAGGAATGCTCATCTGGAACAGAGGAGGGGGAAAGCGGGCCCTTCTTGAATTGTGATGGGCCCCTCAGAATTCCTGTCGAGTGGAGACGGGTATGTCGGGGAACTTCTTGAGTTGCAGCAAGGATGGGAAGGACCCTTGTGAGTTTCAAGAGGGAAGGCGTGGTTTCCCTCGAGACGCTGCAGCAGAAAAGGGCCTCATCTCGCCTGCAGGGGAGAAACTCCTGGTTTTTTTTGAGTTACGGCAGGTCCCTCTCGAGTTATGATGGGGACCTCAGGGACCTGCTCGCGAGGCCTCTGGAAAGGCCAGTCTCCTTGCGAGTTGAGAGGGGCCCGTCGGGATTCCTCTGCAGTCGGTACCGGGTACTAAGTCCCCATCTGGAGCCAAAGCTGGAACCTGAGGTCTCCTCTCCAGTGTTGGCATGCATCTTGGGGTTCCTCTGGAGTCTCTCCAGGAAGGTCAGGCCTCGTCTCCTGTGCTTACATGCACATATGCTTTCCGCCCGAGCTGTAGCTGCAGTGTCAAGCTTCCTGTCGAGTTGACCCAGGGATCTCTGTCTTTCCCTCAAGATGCCACAGGGCTGTGGCATGAGCCACTGTGGTATGAGGCGATACACGGGTGACACTTGAGACAGGCCAGGGAAATCAGGTTCATCTGGAGTGGACTGAGACATCTCGGGGACTTTTAGTATGTTGGCAGGAACCCTGGAGATCTCGGCTTTCCTGTTGAAAACGCCACATCATGAGATGCGATCAGATCAGCGGCAATCCTTTCCCGACGAAGCAGGGAAAAAGACCCTCATCTTGAGCTCACGAGAGGGAATCGGGGCTCCTCCTGGTTTGTGCCAGGACACTCGGTGTTCCTCCCGCGTGGGGAGGGTTATGTGGGGGAACTTCTTGAGTTGCAGCAAGGGTGGGAAGGACGCTTGCGAGGTTCAAGTGGGAAGTCGTGATTGCCCTCGTAATGCCACAGCAGAAAAGGGCCTCAACTCGCCTGCAGGGGAGAATCTTCTGTTTTTTTTTCGAGTTGCGGCAGGTTCCTCTCGAGTTACGACGGGGACCTCAGGGACCCGCTGGCGTGGCCTCAAGAAAGACCAGTCTCCATACGAGTTGCGAGGGGCCCCTCGGGATTCCTGTCCAGTCAGTGTCGGTTCCTAGGTACTTGTCTGGAACTGCAGCCAGAACCTGAGTTTTCTTCTCCCGTGCAACATGAATCTTGGGGTTCCTCTGGAGTCTCCACAGGAGAGTCAGGACTCTTCTCAAGTGGAGACATACACATCTGTTTTCTTCCCAAGCTGTAGCAGCAGTGTCAGGTTTCCCGACGAGTTGACACAGGGATCTGTGGCTTTCCATCGAGGTGCCACAGGGCTGTCGCAGATGCCACCGTGATGTGATTCGATGCTCAGGGTTACCTTCGAGGCAGTGCAGGTAAATCAGGTTCATCTGGAGTGGACTGAGACACTTGGGATCTTTTGGAATGGTTTCATGACCCCTGGAGTTTCTCGCGACTTTCGTATTGAGAGCACGCCCTCTTGCTGTGCAACGGGAACGCCAGAATCCTTTCCTGTCGAATCAGGGAAACGATCCCTCATCGGGAGTGGAGGAGGGGGAAAGGGGGCTCCTATTGAGTTGTGGTGGGAAACTCAGTGATCCTCCCGAGTAGAGATGGTTATGTCAGGGAACTTCTTGAGTTGTAGCAAGGCTGTGAAGGACCCTTTGAGGTTCAGGAGGGAAGGCCGGTTTTCTCTTGGGATGCTGCAGCAGAAAACGGCCTCATCTAGCCTGGAGGGGAGAACTTCCTGGTTTTTCTAGAGTTGAGGCAAGTCCCTCTTGAGTTACGACGGGGGCCTCAGGGACCCTCTCGTGTGGCCTCAGGAAAGGCCAGTCTCCATGCCAGTTGCAAGGGGCCTCTCAGGATTCCTCTCCAGTCAGTGCCGGGTCCAAAGTTCTCATCTGGAGCTGAGCCTAGAACCTGAATTTTCCTCTACAGTGCTGATGTGGATCTTGGGCTTCCTCTGGAGTCTCCACAGGGGAGTCAAGCCTCGTCTCAAGTGGAGACATGCAGGCCCACTCTCTTCCCGAGCTGTAGCAGCAGTGTCAGGCTTCCCAACGAGTTGACACAGGGATCTGTGGCTTTCCCTTGAGGTGCCACAGGGCTGTCACACGTGCCACCGTGGTGTGAGTCGATCCTCGGGATGACAGTCGGGTCAGTACAGGGAAATCAGGTTCATCTGGAGTGGACTGAGACATTTGGGTGTCTTTTGGAATGGTGGCACGACCCCTGGAATTCTCGTCTTTCCTGTTGAGAGTGCCTCCTCTTGATATGCGATGGGAACACTGGAATCCTTTCCCAACGAAGCAGGGAAAGGAACACTCATCTCGACGTAAGGCGGGGACAACGGGGATCCTTTTGAATTGTGACGGGACCCTCGGTGTTCCTCTCGAGTGGAGACGGGTGAGTCAGGGAACTTCTTTAGTTGCGTCAAGGGTATGAAGGAACCTTTCGAGGTCTAAGAGGGAAAATATGATTTCCCTCTAGATGCCGTAGCGGAAAGGGCTTCATCTCGCCTGAAGGGGAGAATTTCCTGCTTTTTCTCAAGTTATGACTGGTCCGTGTCGAGTTACGACTGGGACCTCAAGGATCCACTCTGTGGCCTCAGAAAAGGCCAGTCTCCATGCGAGTTGCGAGGGTCCTTCAGGGGTTCCTCTCCAGTCGGTGCCGGGTCCTAAGTCCTCATCTGCAGCTGAGGCCAGAAGCTGAGGTTTCCTTTCCAGTGCTGACATGGATCTTAGGCTTCCTCTGGAGTCTCCACAGGAGGTCAGGCCTCGTCTCGAGTGGAGAGATGCACGTCACTTTCCTGCCAAGCTGTAGCAGCAGTGTCATGCTTCCCATTGAGTTGACACAGGGATCTGTGGCTTTCCCTTGAGGTGTCACAAGGCTGTCACCCGTGTCACCGTGGTGTGAGTCGATTCTCGGGATTACAGTTGAGGCAGTCCAGGGAAATCAGGTTCCTCTGGAGTGGACTGAAACATTTGGGGATCTTTTGGAATGGTGGCATGACCCCTGGGGTTCCTCACGACTTTCCTGTTGAGAGCACCTCCTCCTGAGATGCGACGGGAATGCCAGGAGACATTTCCCGATGAAGCAGTGTAAGGAATCCTCATCTCGAACTAAGGAGATGAGAACAGGGCTCCTCTTGAGTTGTGGTGGGACCCTTGGTGTTCCTCTTGAGTTGAGACTCATATGTCAGGGAACTTCTTGAGTTGTAGTAAGGGTGTGAAGGACCCATTTGAGGTTCAAGAAGGAAGGTGTGATTTCTCTCGAGATGCCACAGCAGAAAAGGGCCTCATCTTGCCTGGAGGGGAGAATCTCCTGGTTTCTCTCGAGTTGCAGCACGTCCCTCTTGAGATACGATGGGGACCTCAGGGACCTACTTGTGTGGCCTCTGGAAAGGCCAGTCTCCATTTGAGTTGCAAGGGGCTTCTCGGGATTCCTCTCTAGTCAGTGCTGGGTCCTAAGTCTTCCTCTGCAGCTGAGGCCGGAACCTGAGATTTCCTCTCCAGTGCTGACATGGAACTTGGGGTCCCTCTGGAGTCTCCACAGAGGAGTCAGGCCACGTCTAGAGTGGAGACATGCATGTTCGTTTTCCTCCTGAGCTGTAGAAGCAGTGTCAGGTTGCCTGTCGAGTTGACACAGGGATCTGTGGCTTTCCCTAGAGGCTTTCCCAGAGGGCTGTCACACGTGCCACCTTGGTGTGAGTCAATACTCAGAGTGACAGTCAAGGCAGTTCAGGGTAATCAGGTTCATCTACAGTAGATTGAGTCATTTGGTGGGCTTGTGGAATGGTGGCACAACCCCTGGAGTTCCTCTCGACATTCCTGTGGAGACCGTCTTCTCTTGAGATGTGACAGGAATGCCGGGAATCCTTTCCTAACCAAGCAGGGAAAGGAACCCTCATCTCGAGCTGGGGAGGTGGAAACGGGGCTCTTCTTGGGTTGTGGTGGGACCCTCGGTGTTCCTCTCGAGTGGAGACTGGTATGTTGGGGAACTTCTTAAATTGCAGCAAGGGTATGAAGGACCCTTTCGAGGTTCTAGAGGGAAGGTGTGATTTTCCTTGAGATGCCGAAGTGGAAAAGGGCCTCATCTCACCTGGAGGGGAGAGCCTCCTGGTTTTGCTTGAGTTGAGGCAGGTTCCACTCAAGTAACAACGGGGACCTCAGGGACCCACTCGTGTGAATGGCCAGTGTCCATGCAAGTTGCGAGGGGCCTCAGGGGATTCCTCTCCAGTCAGTACCGGGATCTAAGCCATCGTCTGGAGCTGAAGCTGGAACCTGAGGTTTCCTCTCCAGTGCTGACATGGATCTTGGGGTTCCTCTGGAGTCTCCACAGGGGAATCAGGCCTCGTCTTGAGTGGAGACATGCACATCCATTTTCCTCCCGAGCTGTAGCAGCAGTGTCAGGTTCCCGTCGAGTTGACACAGGGATCTGTGGCTTTCCCTCAGGGTTTCCCACAGGGCTGTCACACGTGCCACTGTGGTGTGAGTCAATCCTCGGGGTGACAGTCGAGGCAGTGCAGGGAAATCAGGTTCATCTGGAGTGGACTGAGACATGTGGGGGTCTTTTGGAATGGTGGCATGACCCCTGGATTTCCTCTCAGCATACCTCTGGAGTGCACCTCCTCTTGAGATGCCACGGGAATGCCGGGAATCCTTTCAGGACGAAGCAGGGATAGGAAGCCTCATCTCAAGCTGAGGAAGGGGAAACGCGGCTCCTCTTGAGTTGTGGCGGGACCCTCGGTGTTCCTGTCGAGTGGAGACGGGTATGTCGTGGAACTTCTTGAGTTGCAGCAAGGTTGTGAAGGACCGTTTCGAGGTTCAAGACGGAAGGTGTGATTTCCCTCAAGACGCTGCAGTGGAAAAGGGCCTCATCTTGCCTGGAAGGGAGAACCTCCTTGTTTATCTAGAGTTGCCACAGGTTCCTCTCAAGTAACCACGAGGACCTCAGGGACCTGCTCGTGTGGCCTCAGGAAAGGCCAGTCTCCATGCGAATTGCAAGGGTCTCTTGGGATTCCTCTCCATTCGGTGCCAGGTCCTAAGTCCTTGTCTGAAGCCGAGGCCGGAACCTGAGGTTTCCTCTCCAGTGCTGACATGGATCTTGGGGTTCCTCTGATGTCTCCACAGGGGAGTCAGGCCTCGTCTTGAGTGGTGACATGCACGTCCGCTTTCCTCCAGAGCTGTAGCAGCAGTGTCAGGCTTCCCATCGAGTTGATCCAGGGATCTGTGGCTTTCCCTCGATGCTTTCCCACAGGGCTGTCACACGTGCCACAGTGGTGTGAATCGATACTAGGGGTGACATTCGAGGCAGTGCAGGGAAATAAGTTTAATCTGGAGTGGACTGAGACATTTGGGGGTCTTTCGGAATGGTGGCACGACCCCTGGTGTTCCTCTTGACTTTCCTGTGGAGAGCACCTCCTCGAGAAGCGATGGAAATGCCAGGCAACCTTTCCCAACAAAACAGGGAAATGAACACTCATCTCGAGCTGAGGAGTGGGAAACGGGGCTCCTCTTGAGTTTTGGTGGGACCTTAGGTGTTCCTCTCGAGTGAAGAAGTGTATGTCCAGGAACTTCTTGAGGTGCAGCAAAGGTGTGAAGGAACCTTCAAGGTTCAAAAGGGAAGGTGTGATTTCCCTTGAGACACCGCAGTGGAAAAGGGCCTCATCTCACCTGGAGGGGAGAACCTCCTGTTTTTTCTCAAGTTGAGGCAGGTTCCTCTCGAGTTACGATGGGGACCTCAGGGACCCGCTCGTGTGGCCTCAGGAAAGGCCCGTCTCCATGCAAGTTGTGAGGGGCCTCTCGGGATTCCTCTCCATTCATTACCGGGTCCTAACTCCTCGTCTGGACCCTAGGCCTGGAACCTATTTCCTCTCCAGTGCTGACATGGAACTTTGGGTTCCTCTGGAGTCTCCACAGGGGAGTCCTGCCTCACTTCGAGTGGAGACACGCACGTCTGCTTTCCTCCTGAGCTGTAGCAGCACTGTCAGGCTTCCCGTCGAGTTGACACAGGTATCTGTGGCTTTCCCTTGAGGCTTTCCCACAGGGCTGTCACACGTGCCACCACAGTGTGAGTCAATACTCGGGGTGACAGTTGAAGCAGTGCAGGGAAATCAGGTTTATCTGGAGTGGACTGAGATATTTGGGGGTCTTTTGAAATGGTGGCACAATCCCTGGAGTTCCTCTCGAATTTCCTATGGAGAGCGCCTCCTTTTGAGATGTGACGGGAACGCCGGGAACTCTTTCCCGATGAAGCAGGGAAAGGAACAATCATCTCGAGCTCAGGAGAGGAAACAGGGCTCCTTTTGAGTTGTGGTGGGACACTCGGTGTTTCTCTCGAGTGGAGACAGTTATGTCGGGGAGCTTCTTGACTTGAAGCAAGGGTGTGAAGGACCCTTTCGAGGTTCAAGAGGGAAGGTGTGATTTCCCTCAAGACACCGCAGTGGAAAAGGGCTTCATCTCGCCTGGAGGGGAGAACCTCCTGATTTTTCTCGAGTTGCGGCACGTTTCTCTCGAGTTATGACAGAGACCTCAGGAACCCGCTCGTGTGGCCTCAGGAAAGGCCAGTCTCCATGCGAGGTTGGATGGGTCTCTCAGGATTCCTCTCCAGTCGGTGCCAGGTCCTACGTCCTCGTGTGAACCCCAGGTCGGAACCTGAGGTTTCCTCTCCAGTGCTTACATGGATCTTGGGTTTCCTCTGGAGTCTCCACAGAGGAGTCAGGCTTCATCTAGAGTGGAGACATGCACGTCCACTTTCCTCCCGAGCTGTAGCAGCAGTGTAAGGGTTCCTGTCGAGTTGACACAGGGATCTGTGGCTTTTCCTAGAGGCTTTCACACAGGACTGTCACACGTACCAGCGTGGTGTGAGTCGATACTCAGTGTGACAGTCGAGACAGTGTAGGGGCATCAGGTTCATCAGGAGTGTACTGAGACATTTGCCGATCTTTTGGTATGGTGGCCCGATTCCTGGATTTCCTCTCAACTTTCCTGTGGAGAGCGCCTCCTCTAGAAATGCAACGGGAATGCCGGGAATCCTTTCCCGATGAAGCAGGGAAAGGAAACCTCATCTCGATCTGAGGAGGGGGAAACTGGGCTCCTCTTGAGTTGTTGCGGGACCTTAGGTGTTTCTTTTGATTTGAGACAGGTAAGTCGGGGAACTTCTTGAGTTGCAGCAAGGGTGCAAAGGACCCTTGCCAGGTTCAAGAAGGAAGTTGTGATTTCCCTCGAGACGCCACAGTGGAAAAATGCCTCATGTCGCCTGCAGGGGAGAACCTCCTTGTTTTTCTCGAGTTGTGGCAGGTTGCTCGCAAGTTACGAAGGGGACTTCAGGGACCCGCTCATGTGGCCTCAGAAAAGGCCAGTCTCCATGCGAGTTGTGAAGGGCCTCTCCAGTTTCCTCTCCAGTCGGTTCTGAGTCCTAAGTCCTTGTCTGGAGCCGAGGCCAGAACCTGAGGTTCCCTCTCCAGTGCTGACATGCATCTTGGTGTTCCTCTGGAGTCTCAAAAGTGGATTCAGGCCTCGTCTCGAGTGGAAACATGCACATCAGCTTTCCTCACGAGATGAAGCAGCAGTGTCAGGCTTCCCATCGAGTTGACACAGGGATCTGTGGCTTTCCCTCGAGGCTTTCCCACAGGGCTGTCACACGTGCCACCNACATGCACATCAGCTTTCCTCACGAGATGAAGCAGCAGTGTCAGGCTTCCCATCGAGTTGACACAGGGATCTGTGGCTTTCCCTCGAGGCTTTCCCACAGGGCTGTCACACGTGCCACCATGGTATGAGTTGATACTTGGGGTGAGAGTTGAAGCAGTGCAGGGAAATCAGGTTCATCTGGAGTGCACTGAGATATTTGGAGGTCTTTTGGAATGGTGGCACGACCCCTGGAGTTCCTCTCAAATTTCCTGTGGAGAGCACCTCCTCTTGCGATGCACCAGGAACCCTGGGAAACGATTCCCAATGAAGCAGGAAAAGTAAACCTCATCTCGAGCTGAGGAGGTGGAAACGGGGCTCATCTTGAGTTGTGGCAGGATCCTCGGTGTTCCTCTTGAGTGGAGATGTGTATGTCGGGGAACTTCTTGAGTTGCAGACAGGGTGTGAAGGATCCTTTTGAGGTTCAAGAGTAAAGGTATATGGGGTTGGGGGAAGATGGCGGAGGAATAGGATGGGGAGACCACTTTCTCCCTCACACATTCATCAAAAGAACATTTCAACACTGAGTAAACTCCACAAAACAACTTCTGAATGCTGACAGAAGACATCAGGCACCCAGAAAAGCAGATCATTGTCTTCAAAAACAGGTAGGAAAAAATATAAGAGATGAAATAAGAGACAAAGGAGGTAGGGAGGGAGCTCCATCCCGGGAAGGAAATCCCATTCTGGGAAGGGAATTTTAAGAAGAGAGGTTTCCAAACACCAGGAAACTCTCACTGCCAAGTCTGTGGTGAGCCTTGGAAGCACAGAAGGCAACAGCAGGAAGGAAAAATAAATAATTAAAACCAACAGATTACGAGCCCAAAGTAACTCCCCCAGCGGAGAAGCAGCACAGGCGCTTGCATCCACCACTAGCAAATGGGGGCTGGGCAGGGAGACGTGGGAGGCACGGGCTGCAGTGATTTTTAAGAAATGGACTGAAACATCCCACGGGTACCCAGAGCGAACTAACTTGGGCTAGCAAACCAGACTGTGGGATAGCCACCACGCAAAAAGCTCGAACATAGGACACCGCCAAGACTGCACACAGAACAAAGGACAAAACAGAATTAGCCGGCAGCAGACCATCCCCTGCCGCTGACAGGCAGCCAGAGCCGTAAGTACTGGAAGGGGGCAATCGCAGCCCAAGAGAGACATTACCTACGAAAATGCAAGCAGGCTTCTTTGCTAACTAAGACTTCTGGGGGTTCTGGACAGTCAACATCCGCCTGAGAAGGAACACCAGCGGTACTCCNGGGGGCAATCGCAGCCCAAGAGAGACATTACCTACGAAAATGCAAGCAGGCTTCTTTGCTAACTAAGACTTCTGGGGGTTCTGGACAGTCAACATCCGCCTGAGAAGGAACACCAGCGGTACTCCCAGAAAACTGAGCAGCAGAGACAGGAAAGGTGATTAGTCGCACGACCGCCCTCGCCAAACACCTAAGCTACTTGGACCTGGGAGGCCCAATGGAATCTGCACCTCTGAGGGCTACTTGAGCGCCTAGCCTGAGTGGCTTAGACTGGGGAGGTGTATGCAGCCTAGGGCCAGCCTCAGATGGTTCCTGGCCTCAGATGGTTCCCGGTGGAGCAACATAGAGCCTGAGTGGTGTGTGCCATGAGCAGGGGCAGGCCCAGCGGGGCTGAGACACTGCAAGAACACGCCAATCTTATTTCTTTGCAGCATCTCACACCCGCCCCCCCTACAGCGCAACTAAACAAGTGAGCTTAAAAAAAAATAGTGTCCACCACCACCCCGTCTGTGTCAGGGCGGAAATCAGACACTGAAGAGATCAGCAACCAGAAGTTAAACAGAGGGAACTGCCTTGGAAGTGACCCCACACTGCCCACAACATCTGAAAAAGGGCCAGATATATCTTTATTATTTTTATGATCATTCTTACTTTTTTTTATGTTGTTGTGTGATTTTCTTCTTTTTTTTTT
>SJYH01016618.1:0-17988 GCA_006408735.1 Sylvicapra grimmia | reverse complement strand
CCTCAGAAAAGGCCAGTCTCCATGTGACTTGCGAGGGGCCTCTCGGTATTCCTCTCCAGTCGGTGCTGGGTCCTTGTCCTCATCTGGATCTGAGGCTGGAACCTAAGCTTCCGTGCTGACATGGATCTTGGAATTCCTCTGGAATCTCCAAAGGGAAGTCAGGCCTCGTCTTGATTGGAGACATGCACGTCCGCTTTCCTCCTGAACTGTAGCTGCAGTGTCAGGCTTCCCATTTTGTTGACACAGGAATCTGTGGTTTCGCTCGAGGTTTTCCCACAGGACTATCACTTGTGCCCCCGTGGTGTGAGTCGATACACGGGGTGACAGTCGATGCAGTGCAGGGAATCAGGTTCATCTGGAGTGGACTGAGACAACTGGGGGTCTTTTGGATTGGTGGCACGACTCTTGGAGTTCCTCTCGACTTTCCTGTGGAGAGTGCATCCTCTTGAGATGCGACGGGAATGCCGGGAATCCTTTCCCAATGAAGCAGGGAAAGGAACGATCATTTCAAGCTGAGGAGGGGGAAACGGGGCTCCTTTTGAGTTGTGGCAGGACCCTCGGGGTTCCTCTTGATTGGAGACAGGTATGTCAGGGAACTTTTTGACTTGCAGCAAGGGTGTGAAGGACCCTCTCGAGGTTCAAGAGGGAAGGTGTGATTTCCCTCCAGATGCCACAGCGGAAAAGGGCCTCATCTCGCCTGGAAAGGAGAACCTCCTTTTTTATCTAGAGTTGTGGCAGGCTCCTCTCAAGTCACGACGAGGATCTCACGGAACTGCTCATGTGGCCTCAAGAAAGGCCAGTCTCCATGCGAGTTGCGAGGGGACTCTCAGGATTCCTCTCAGGTCAGTGCTGGGTCCTAAGTCCTCGTCTGGAGCCGAGGCCAGAATCTGAGGTTCCAAGCTGAAATGGATCTTGGGGTTCCTCTGGAGTCTCCACGGGGAGTCAGGCTTCATCTCGAGTGGAGACATGCACGTTCCCTTTCCTCCTGAGCTGTAGCAGCAGTGTCAATCTTCCTGGTGAGTTAACACAGGGACCTGTTGCTTTCACTCAACGCTTTCCCACAGGACTGTCACACGTGCCACTGTGATGTGAGTCGATACTCGGGGTGACATTCGAGACAGTGTGGGGTAATCAGGTTCATCTGGTGTGGACTGAGATATTTGGGGGTCTTTTGGAATGGTGGCATGATCCCTGGAGTTCCTCTCTTCTTTACTGTGGTTAGTGCCTCCTCTTGAGATGCGACGGGAATGCCGAGAATCCTTTCCTGACGAAGCAGGGAAAGGAACCCTCATCTAGAGCTGAGGAGGGGGAAAAGGGGCTCCTCTTGAGTTGTAGCGGGACCCTGGGTGTTCTTCTCGAGTGGAGACTGGTATGTCAGGGATCTTCTTGAGTTGCAGCAACTGTGTGAAATACCCTTTCGAGGTTTAAGAGGGAAGATATGATTTCCCTCAAGACGCGGTAGTGGAAAAGGGCCTCATCTCGCCTGGAGGGGATAACTGCCTGGTTTTCTCGAGTTGCAGCACGTTCCTGTCGAGTTACGAATGGGACCTCAGGGACCCGCTCGTGTGGCCTCAGAAAGGTCATTCTCCATGCCAGTTGTGAGGGGCCTCTCAGGATTCCTTTCTAGTCAGTGCCGGGTCCTCAGTCCTCATGTGGAGCCGAGGTTGTAACCTGAGGTTTCCTCTCCAGTGCTGACATGGATCTTGGAGTTCCTCTGGAATCTCCACAGGGGAGTCAGGCCATGTCTCTAATGGAGACATGCATGTCAGCTTTCCTCCCAAGCTGCAGCAGCAGTGTCACACTTCCTGTCGAGTTGACACAAGGATCTGTGGCTTTCCCTCGAGGCTTTCCCACAGGGATGTCACACATGTCACCATGGTGTGAGTCAATTCTCGGGGTGACAGTCGAGGCAGTGCAGGGAAATCAGGTTNACATGCACGTTCCCTTTCCTCCTGAGCTGTAGCAGCAGTGTCAATCTTCCTGGTGAGTTAACACAGGGACCTGTTGCTTTCACTCAACGCTTTCCCACAGGACTGTCACACGTGCCACTGTGATGTGAGTCGATACTCGGGGTGACATTCGAGACAGTGTGGGGTAATCAGGTTCATCTGGTGTGGACTGAGATATTTGGGGGTCTTTTGGAATGGTGGCATGATCCCTGGAGTTCCTCTCTTCTTTACTGTGGTTAGTGCCTCCTCTTGAGATGCGATGGGAATGCCGAGAATCCTTTCCTGACGAAGCAGGGAAAGGAACCCTCATCTAGAGCTGAGGAGGGGGGAAAGGGGCTCCTCTTGAGTTGTAGCGGGACCCTGGGTGTTCTTCTCGAGTGGAGACTGGTATGTCGGGGATCTTCTTGAGTTGCAGCAACTGTGTGAAATACCCTTTCGAGGTTTAAGAGGGAAGATATGATTTCCCTCAAGACCCAGTAGTGGAAAAGGGCCTCATCTCGCCTGGAGGGGATAACCGCCTGGTTTTCTCGAGTTGCAGCACGTTCCTGTCGAGTTACGAATGGGACCTCAGGGACCCGCTCGTGTGGCCTCAGAAAGGTCATTCTCCATGCCAGTTGTGAGGGGCCTCTCAGGATTCCTTTCTAGTCGGTGCCGGGTCCTCAGTCCTCATGTGGAGCCGAGGTTGTAACCTGAGGTTTCCTCTCCAGTGCTGACATGGATCTTGGAGTTCCTCTGGAATCTCCACAGGGGAGTCAGGCCATGTCTCTAATGGAGACATGCATGTCAGCTTTCCTCCCAAGCTGCAGCAGCAGTGTCACACTTCCTGTCGAGTTGACACAGGGATCTGTGGCTTTCCCTCGAGGCTTTCCCACAGGGCTGTCACGCATGTCACCATGGTGTGAGTCAATTCTCAGGGTGACAGTCGAGGCAGTGCAGGGAAATCAGGTTCCTCTGGAGTGGACTGAGGCATTTAGGGGTCTTTTGGAATAGTGGCACGACCCCTGGAGTTCCTCTCGACTTTCCTATTGAGAGCACCTCCTCTTGAGTTGTGACAGGAACACTGGGAATCCTTTCCCGAAGAAGCAGGAAAGGATCCATCATCTCAAACAGAGGAGAGGGAAACGGGGCTCCTCTAGAGTTTGGCGGGACCCTCGGTGTTCTTCTCGAATGGAGACAGTATGTCAGGGAACTTCTTGAGTTGCAGAAAGGGTGTGAAGGACCCTTTCAAGGTTCAAGATGGAAGGTGTGATTTCCCTCAAGACGTCGCAGAGGAAAAGGGCCTCATGTTGCCTGAGGGGAGAACGTTCTGGGTTTTCTCCAGTTGTGGCAGGTTCCTCTAGAGGTAGGACAGGGACGTCCATGACCCACTCGTGAGGCCTCGGGAAAGGCCAGTCTCCATGCGAGTTGAAAGGGGTCTCTCATGATACCTTTCCAGTCAGTGCTGGGTCCTAATTCCTCATCTGGAGAAGAGGCCAGAACCTGAGCTTTCCTCTGAAGAGCTGACATGGATCTTGGGGTTCCTATGGATTCTCCACAGGGGAGTCAGGCCTCATCTCCAGTGGAGATATGCACGTCCGCTTTCCTCCCAGGCTGTCTCAGCACTATCAGACTTCCCTTCGAGTTGACACAGGGATCTGTGGTTTTCCCTCGAAGCTTTCCCACAGGGCTGTGACAAGTGTCACCATGGTATGAGTCAAAACTCGGGGTGACTTTCGAGTTAGTGCAGGGAAATCAGTTTCCTCTGGAGTGAACTGATATATTTGGGGGTCTTTTGGAATGGTGGCACAACCCCTGGAGTTCCTCTTGACTTTCCTGTTGAGAGCGCCTCCTCTTGAAATGCGACGGGAATTCTGGGAATCCTTTCCTGACGAAGCAGGGAAAGGCACCTTCATCTCGAGTGGAAGAGGTGTAAACGGGGCTCCTCTTGAGTTTGACGGGACCCACGATGTTCCTATCGAGTGGAGATGGGTATGTTGGGGAACTTCTTGAGTTGCTGCAAGGGTTTGAAGGACATTTTCGAGGTTCAAGAGGGAAGGTGTGATTTCCCTCGTGACACACAGTGGAAAAGGGCCTCATCTGGCCTGGAGGGGAGAACCTCCTGGTTTTTCGCGAGTTGCGGTAGGTTCCTCTCGAGTTACGAATGGGGAACTCAGGGACCCGCTCGTGTGGCCTCAGGAAAGGCCAATCTCCATGCTATTTGTGAGGGGCCTCTCAGAATTCCTCTCCAGTCGGTGCTGGTTCCTAAGTCCTCATCTGGAGCCGAGGCTGGAACCTGAGTTTTCCTCTCCAAGACTGACATGGACCTTGGGGTTCCTCTGGAGTCTCCACAGGGAGTCAGGCATCGTCTCGAGTGGAAACATGCACGTCCGCTTTCCTCACGAGCTGTAGCAGCAGTGTCAGGCTTCCTGTCGAGTTGACACAGGGATCTGTGGCTTTCCCTCGAGGGTTTCCCACAGGGCTGTCACGCGTGTCACCGTGGTGTGAGTTGATTCTCAGGGTGACAGTCGAGGAAGTGCAGGGAAATCAGGTTCCTCTGGAGTGGACTGAGGCATTTGGGGGTCTTTTGGAATGGTGGCAGGACCCCTGGAGTTCCTTTTGACTTTCCTGTTGAGAGCGCCTCCTCTTGATTTGCGACGGGAATGCTGGGAATCCTTTCCCAAAGAAGCAGGGAAATGATCCATCATCTCGAGAAGAGGAAGGGGAAATGGGGCTCCTCTTGAGTTTGGCGGGACCCTCGATGTTCTTGAGTGGACACGGGTATGTCAGGGGACTTCTTGAGTTGCAGAAAGGGTGTGAAGGACCCTTTCAAGGTTTGAGATGGAAGGTGTGATTTCCCTCGACACGCCGCAGAGGAAAAGGCCCTCATGACGCCTGAGGGGAGAACGTTCTGGGTTTTCCCGAGTTGCAGCAGGTTTCTCTAGAGGTAGGACAGGGACATCCGCGACCCACTCATGAGGCCTTAGGAAAGACCAGACTCCATGCGAGTTGGAAAGGGCCTCTCATGATTCCTTTCCAGTCGGTGCAGGGTCCTAAATCCTCGCCTGGAGAAGAGGCCGGAACCTGAGGTTTCCTCTGAAGAGCTGACATGGATCTTGGGGTTCCTATGGTTTCTCCACAGGGAAGTCAGGCTTCATCTCCAGTGGAGATATGCACGTCCGCTTTCCTCCCAGGCTGTCTCAGCACTGTCAGACTTCCCTTCGAGTTGACACAGGGATCTGTGGTTTTCCCTCAAAGCTTTCCAACAGGGCTGTGACAAGTGTCACCGTGGTATGAGTCGATACTCGGGGTGACTTTCGAGTTAGTGCAGGGAAATCAGTTTCCTCTGGAGTGAACTGATATATTTGGGGGTCTTTTGGAATGGTGGCACAACCCCTGGAGTTCCTCTTGACTTTCCTGTTGAGAGCGCCTCCTCTTGAAATGCGACGGGAATTCTGGGAATCCTTTCCTGACGAAGCAGGGAAAGGCACCTTCATCTCGAGTGGAAGAGGTGTAAACGGGGCTCCTCTTGAGTTTGACGGGACCCACGATGTTCCTATCGAGTGGAGATGGGTATGTTGGGGAACTTCTTGAGTTGCTGCAAGGGTTTGAAGGACATTTTCGAGGTTCAAGAGGGAAGGTGTGATTTCCCTCGTGACACACAGTGGAAAAGGGCCTCATCTGGCCTGGAGGGGAGAACCTCCTGGTTTTTCGCGAGTTGCGGTAGGTTCCTCTCGAGTTACGATGGGGGAACTCAGGGACCCGCTCGTGTGGCCTCAGGAAAGGCCAATCTCCATGCTATTTGTGAGGGGCCTCTCAGAATTCCTCTCCAGTCGGTGCTGGTTCCTAAGTCCTCATCTGGAGCCGAGGCTGGAACCTGAGTTTTCCTCTCCAAGACTGACATGGACCTTGGGGTTCTTCTGGAGTCTCCACAGGGAGTCAGGCATCGTCTCGAGTGGAAACATGCACGTCCGCTTTCCTCACGAGCTGTAGCAGCAGTGTCAGGCTTCCTGTCGAGTTGACACAGGGATCTGTGGCTTTCCCTCGAGGGTTTCCCACAGGGCTGTCACGCGTGTCACCGTGGTGTGAGTTGATTCTCAGGGTGACAGTCGAGGAAGTGCAGGGAAATCAGGTTCCTCTGGAGTGGACTGAGGCATTTGGGGGTCTTTTGGAATGGTGGCAGGACCCCTGGAGTTCCTTTTGACTTTCCTGTTGAGAGCGCCTCCTCTTGATTTGCGACGGGAATGCTGGGAATCCTTTCCCAAAGAAGCAGGGAAATGATCCATCATCTCGAGAAGAGGAAGGGGAAATGGGGCTCCTCTTGAGTTTGGTGGGACCCTCGGTGTTCTTGAGTGGACACGGGTATGTCAGGGGACTTCTTGAGTTGCAGAAAGGGTGTGAAGGACCCTTTCAAGGTTTGAGATGGAAGGTGTGATTTCCCTCGAGACGCCGCAGAGGAAAAGGCCCTCATGACGCCTGAGGGGAGAACGTTCTGGGTTTTCCCGAGTTGCAGCAGGTTTCTCTAGAGGTAGGACAGGGACATCCGTGACCCACTCATGAGGCCTTAGGAAAGACCAGACTCCATGCGAGTTGGAAAGGGCCTCTCATGATTCCTTTCCAGTCGGTGCAGGGTCCTAAATCCTCGCCTGGAGAAGAGGCCGGAACCTGAGGTTTCCTCTGAAGAGCTGACATGGATCTTGGGGTTCCTATGGTTTCTCCACAGGGAAGTCAGGCTTCATCTCCAGTGGAGATATGCACGTCCGCTTTCCTCCCAGGCTGTCTCAGCACTGTCAGACTTCCCTTCGAGTTGACACAGGGATCTGTGGTTTTCCCTCAAAGCTTTCCAACAGGGCTGTGACAAGTGTCACCGTGGTATGAGTCGATACTCGGGGTGACTTTCGAGTTAGTGCAGGGAAATCAGTTTCCTCTGGAGTGAACTGATATATTTGGGGGTCTTTTGGAATGGTGGCACAACCCCTGGAGTTCCTCTTGACTTTCCTGTTGAGAGCGCCTCCTCTTGAAATGCGACGGGAATTCTGGGAATCCTTTCCTGACGAAGCAGGGAAAGGCACCTTCATCTCGAGTGGAAGAGGTGTAAACGGGGCTCCTCTTGAGTTTGACGGGACCCACGATGTTCCTATCGAGTGGAGATGGGTATGTTGGGGAACTTCTTGAGTTGCTGCAAGGGTTTGAAGGACATTTTCGAGGTTCAAGAGGGAAGGTGTGATTTCCCTCGTGACACACAGTGGAAAAGGGCCTCATCTGGCCTGGAGGGGAGAACCTCCTGGTTTTTCGCGAGTTGCGGTAGGTTCCTCTCGAGTTACGATGGGGGAACTCAGGGACCCGCTCGTGTGGCCTCAGGAAAGGCCAATCTCCATGCTATTTGTGAGGGGCCTCTCAGAATTCCTCTCCAGTCGGTGCTGGTTCCTAAGTCCTCATCTGGAGCCGAGGCTGGAACCTGAGTTTTCCTCTCCAAGACTGACATGGACCTTGGGGTTCTTCTGGAGTCTCCACAGGGAGTCAGGCATCGTCTCGAGTGGAAACATGCACGTCCGCTTTCCTCACGAGCTGTAGCAGCAGTGTCAGGCTTCCTGTCGAGTTGACACAGGGATCTGTGGCTTTCCCTCGAGGGTTTCCCACAGGGCTGTCACGCGTGTCACCGTGGTGTGAGTTGATTCTCAGGGTGACAGTCGAGGAAGTGCAGGGAAATCAGGTTCCTCTGGAGTGGACTGAGGCATTTGGGGGTCTTTTGGAATGGTGGCAGGACCCCTGGAGTTCCTTTTGACTTTCCTGTTGAGAGCGCCTCCTCTTGATTTGCGACGGGAATGCTGGGAATCCTTTCCCAAAGAAGCAGGGAAATGATCCATCATCTCGAGAAGAGGAAGGGGAAATGGGGCTCCTCTTGAGTTTGGTGGGACCCTCGGTGTTCTTGAGTGGACACGGGTATGTCAGGGGACTTCTTGAGTTGCAGAAAGGGTGTGAAGGACCCTTTCAAGGTTTGAGATGGAAGGTGTGATTTCCCTCGAGACGCCGCAGAGGAAAAGGCCCTCATGACGCCTGAGGGGAGAACGTTCTGGGTTTTCCCGAGTTGCAGCAGGTTTCTCTAGAGGTAGGACAGGGACATCCGTGACCCACTCATGAGGCCTTAGGAAAGACCAGACTCCATGCGAGTTGGAAAGGGCCTCTCATGATTCCTTTCCAGTCGGTGCAGGGTCCTAAATCCTCGCCTGGAGAAGAGGCCGGAACCTGAGGTTTCCTCTGAAGAGCTGACATGGATCTTGGGGTTCCTATGGTTTCTCCACAGGGAAGTCAGGCTTCATCTCCAGTGGAGATATGCACGTCCGCTTTCCTCCCAGGCTGTCTCAGCACTGTCAGACTTCCCTTCGAGTTGACACAGGGATCTGTGGTTTTCCCTCAAAGCTTTCCAACAGGGCTGTGACAAGTGTCACCGTGGTATGAGTCGATACTCGGGGTGACTTTCGAGTTAGTGCAGGGAAATCAGTTTCCTCTGGAGTGAACTGATATATTTGGGGGTCTTTTGGAATGGTGGCACAACCCCTGGAGTTCCTCTTGACTTTCCTGTTGAGAGCGCCTCCTCTTGAGATGCGACGGAAACGCTGGGAATCCTTTCCTGACGAAGCAGGGAAAGGCACCCTCATCTCGAGCGGAAGAGGCAGAAATGGGGCTCCTCTTGAGTTTGACGGGACCCTCGATGTTCCTATCGAGTGGAGATGGGTATGTCAGGAACTTCCTGAGTTGCTGCAAGGGTTTGAAGGACCTTTTCGAGGTTCAAGAGGGAAGATGTGATTTCCCTTGTGACGCTCCGTGGAAAAGGGCCTCATCTGGCCTGGAGGGGAGAACCTCCTGGTTTTTCTCGAGTTGCAGTAGGTTTCTCTCAAGTTACAACGAGGACCTCAGGGACCCGCTCATGTGGTCTCAGGAATGGCCAATCTCCATGCGAGTTGCGAGGGACCTCTCAGGATTCCTCTCTAGTTGGTGCCAGTTCCTAAGTCCTTGTCTGGAGCCGAGGCCAGAACCTGAGTTTTCCTCTCCAGGGCTGACATGGATCTTGGGGTTCCTCTGGAGTCTCCACAGGGGGACAGGCATCATCTCGAGTAGAGACATGCACGTCCACTTTCCTCACGAGCTGTAGCAGCAGTTTCAGGCTTCCTGTCGATTTGACCCAGGGATCTGTGGCTTACCCTCGAGGCTTTCCCACAGGGCTGTCACACGTGTCACCGTGGTGTGAATCGATATTTGGGTTGACAGTCAAGACAGTGAAGGGAAATCAGGTTCCTCTGGAGTGGACTGAGACATTCAGGAGTGTTTTGGAATGGGGACATAACCCCTGGATTTCCTCTCGACTTTCCTATTGAGAGCACCTCCTCTTGAAATGTGATGGGTCACCGGGAATCCTTTCCTGACGAAGCAGGGCAAAGACCCCTCATATCGATTGGAGGAGGGAGAAACGGGGCTCATCCTGAGTTTGGCCAGACCCTCGGTGTTCCTTTCAAGTGGAGACGGGTATGTCGGGGAGCTTCTTGAGTTTCAGCAAGTGTGTGAAGGACCTTGTCGAGTTTGAAGATGGAAGGTGTGATTTTCCTCGAGACGCCACACTGAAAAAGGGCCTCATCTCGCCTGGAGGGGAGAACCTCCTGGTTTTTCTCGAATTGCATCAGGTTCCTCTCGAGATATGACGGGGACTTCAGGGACCCAATCATGTGGCCTCAGGAAAGGCCAGTCTCTTTGCGAGTTGTGAGGGGCCACTCGCGTTTCCTCTCCAGTAGGTGCTGGGCCCTAAACGTCATCTGGAGCCGAGGCTGGAATCTGAGGTTTCCTCTCCAGTGCTTACATGGATCTTGGGGTTCCTCTGGAGTCTTCATAGGGCAGTTAGGCCTCACCTCGACTGGAGACATGCACGTCCGCTTTCCTCCTGAGCTGTAGCAACAGCGTCAAGCTTCCCATTGAATTGACACAGGAATCTCTGGC
The DNA here is from genome assembly GCA_006408735.1 of Sylvicapra grimmia. Taxonomy (NCBI): domain Eukaryota; kingdom Metazoa; phylum Chordata; class Mammalia; order Artiodactyla; family Bovidae; genus Sylvicapra; species Sylvicapra grimmia. Next base: position 8,074 of record SJYH01016618.1, on the reverse strand, counting down.
TTTCCCTCAAGGCTTACCCACAGGGCTGTCACACGTGTCACTGTGGTGTGTTTCGATACTCGGGGTGACAGTCGAGGCAGTGCAGGGAAATCATGTTCCTCTGGAGAGTAATGAGACATTTGAGGGTCTTTTGGAATGGTTGCATGACCCCTGGAGTTCCTCTCGACTTTCCTGTTGAGAGCGCCTTCTCTTTAGATGCGACGGGAATGCCAGGAATCCTTTCCCAACGAAGCAGGGAAAGGAGCCTTCATCTCGAGTGGAGGAGAGGGAAACGGGGCTCCTTTGAGTTGTGGAGGGACCCTGGGTGTTCCTCTCGAGTGGACATGTGTATGTCAGGAACTTCTTGAGTTGCAGCAAAGATGTGAAGGACCCTTTCGAGGTTCAAGAGGGAAGGTGTGATATCCCTTGAGACGCCGCACCGGAAAAGGGCCTCATCTCGCCTGGAGGGGAGAACCTCCTGGTTTTTCTCGAATTGTGGCAGATTCTGCTCGAGTTACAACGGTGACCTCAGGGACCCTTTCATGTGGCCTCAGGAAAGGCCAGTCTCCATGCGAGTTGCGAGGGGCCACTCGTGTTTCCTCTCCAGTAGGTGTGGGGCCTTAAACTTCATCTGGAGCCGAGGCCAGGACCTTAGGTTTCCTCTCCAGTGCTGTCATGGATCTTGGGGTACCTCTGGAGTCTTCATCAGGGAGTCAGGTCTTGTCTCAGCTGGAGACATGCACGTCTGCTTTCCTCCAGAGCTGTAGCAGCAGTGTCAGGCTTCCTGTCGAGTTGAAACAAGGATATTTGGCTTTCATTTGAGGCTTTCCCACAGGGCTGTCACACGTGCCACCATGGTGTGAGTTGATACTCGGGGTGACATTCGAGGCAGTGCAGGGAAATCAGGTTCTTCTGGAGTGGACTGAGAAATTTGGGGGTCTTTTAGAATGGTGCCACGACCCCTGGAGTGCCTCTCAACTTTCCTGTTGAGAGCGCCTCCTTTTGAGATGCGACAGGAATGCCAGGAATCCTTTCCCAATGAAGCATGGCAAAGACCCCTCATCTCAAGCGGAGGAGGGAGAAACGGGGCTCCTCTTGAGTTTGGCAGTACAGTTGATGTTCCTCTTGAGTGGAGACAGGTATATCGGGGAACTTCTTTGCAGTAAGGGTGTTAAGGACCCTTCCAAGGTTCAAGATGGAAGGTGTGATTTCCCTCGAGACGCTGCAGAAGAAAAGAGCCTTATCTCGCCTGGAGGATAGAACTTCCTTGTTTCTCTCGTGTTGTGGCATGTTCCTCTCGAGTTACTATGAGGACCTCAGGGACCCGCTCGAATGGCCTCAGGAAAGACCAGTCTCCATGCGAGTTGTGAAGGGCCTCTCGGGATTCCTCTCCAGTCGGTGCTGTGTCCTAAATCTTCATCTGGAACAGAGTCCAGAACCTGAGGTTTCCTCTCCAGTGTTGACATGGATCTGGGGGTTCCTCTGGAGTGTCCACACGGGAGACAGGCCTCATCTCGAGTGGAGACATGCATGTCTGCTTCCCTCCCGAGCTTTAGCAGCAGTGTCAGGCTTCCCATTGAGTTGACACAGGGATCTGTAGCCTTTCCTTGAGACTTTCCAACAGGGCTGTCACACGTGCCACCGTGGTGTGAGTCGATACTCAGGGTGACAGTGGAGGCAGTGCAGGGAAATCAGGTTCCTCTGGAGAGGACTGAGACATTTTGGGGTCTTGTGAAATGGTAGCAAGACACCTGGTGTTCCTCTCTACTTTCCTGTTGAGAGTGTTTCCTCTTCAGATGTGACGGGAACACCTGGAATCCGTTCCCAACGAAGCAGGTAAAGGAACCCCCATCTCGAGCGGAGGAGCGGGAAACGGGGCTCTTCTTGAGTTTGGTGGGACCCTCGGTGTTCCTCTCGAGTGGAGACGGGTATGTCGGGGAACTTCTTGAGTTGCAGCAAGGGTGTGAAGGACCCTTTTGCAGTTCTAGAGGGAAGGTGTGATATTCCTCGAGACATCACAGCAGAAAAGGGCCTCATCTCGCCAGCAGGGGTAAACATCCTGGTTTTTCTCGAGTTGCCCCACGTTCCTCTCGAGGTAGGATGGGGTCCTCAGGGACCCGCTTGTGTGGCCTCAGGAAAGGCCAGTCTCCACGTGAGCTGCGAGGGCCCTCTCAGGATTCCTTTCCAGTTGGTGCTGGATCTTAAGTCCTCATCTGGAGCCGAGGATGGAACCTGAGTTTTCCTCTCCAGTGTTGACATGGATCTTGGGGTTCCTCTGGAGTCCCCACAGGGGAGTCAGGACTCGTCTCCAGTGGAGACATGCATGTCCGATTTCCTCCCGAGCTGTAGCAGCAGTGTCAGGCTTCCCGTCGAGTTGACAAAGGGATCTGTGCCTTTCCCTCAAGGCTTTCCCACAGGGCTGTCACACATGCCACCGTCGTGTGAGTCGATACTCGGGGTGATAGTCGAGTCAGTGCAGGGAAATCAGGTTCCTCTGGAGAGGACAGAGACATTTTGAGGCCTTTTGGAATGGAGGCATGACAACTGGAGTTCCTCTCAACTTTCCTGTTGAAAGTGCTTCCTCTTCAGATGCGACAGGAATGCCGGGAATCCTTTCCCGACGAAGTAGGGAATGGAACCCTCATCTCGAGCAGAGGGGGAAACGTGGCTCCTCTTGAGTTGTGGTGGCACCCTCAATGTTCCTTTCGAGTGGACATGGGCATGTCGTGGAACTTCTTATGTTGCTGCAAGTGTGTGAAGGACCCTTTCGAGGTTCAACAGGGAGGGTGTGATTTCCCTATAGACGCCACAGTGGAAAAGGGTGTCATCTCATCTGGAGGGGAGAACTTCCTGTTTTTTCTCGAGTTGTGGCAGGTTCCTCTGGAGTTATGATGGGGACCTCAGGGACCTACTCATTTGGCCTCAGGAAAAGCCAGTCTCCAAGCAAGTTGCGAGGGGCCTCTCGGGATTCCTCTCCAGTTGGTGCTGGGTCCTAAGTCATCATCTAGAGCCAAGGCCGGAACCTGAGTTTTCCTCTCCAGTGCTGACATGTAGCTTGGGGGTTCCTCTGCAGTCTTCACAGGGGAGTCAGGCCTCGTCTCGAGTGGAGACATGCACGTCTGCTTTCCTCCCGAGCTGTAGCAGCAGTTTCAGGCTTCCTGTCGTGTTGACACAGGGATCTGTGTATTTCCCTCGAGGCTTTCCCACAGGGCTGTCACACGTGCCACCGTGGTGTGAGTCGATACTCGGTGTGACAGTCGAGGCAATGCAGGGAAATAAGGGTCCTCTGGAGTGGACTGAGACATTTGGGGGTCTTTTGGAATGGTGGCACGATCACTGGAGTTTCTCTCGACTTTCCTCTTGAGAGTGCCTCGCCTTGAGATGTGATGGGAACACTGGGAATCCTTTCCCATGAAGCAGGGAAAGGAACACTGATCTCGAGCTGAGGAGGGGGAAACCGGACTCTTCTTGAGTTTGGCGGGACCCTCAGTGTTCCTCTGGAGCAGAGANGGAACACTGGGAATCCTTTCCCATGAAGCAGGGAAAGGAACACTGATCTCGAGCTGAGGAGGGGGAAACCGGACTCTTCTTGAGTTTGGCGGGACCCTCAGTGTTCCTCTGGAGCAGAGATGGGTATGTCGGGGAACCAATTGAGTTACAGCAAGGGTGTGAAGGAACCTTTCGAGGTTCAAGAGGGAAGGTGTGATTTCCCTTGAGATGTTGCAGCGGAAAAGGGCCTCATCTTGCCTGGAGGGGAGAACCTCCTGGTTTTTCGCGAGTTGCGGCAGGTTCCTATCGAGCTGCGACGGGGACCTCATGGACCCACTTGTGTGGCCTCAGGAAATGCCAGTCTGCATGCGAGTTGCAAGGGGCCTCTCAAGATTCCTCTCCAGTCAGTTCCAGGTCCTAAGTCCTTGCCTGGAGCCGAGGCCGGAACCTGAGGTTTCCACTCCAGTGCTGACATGAATCTTGGGGTTCCTCTGGAGTCTCCACAGGGGAGTCATGATTCGTCTCGAGTGGAGACATGCACGTCCACTCTCCTCCAGAGCGATAGCAGCAGTGTCACCCTTCCCGTCGAATTGACACAGGAATCTCTGGTNTCGAGGTTCAAGAGGGAAGGTGTGATTTCCCTCGAGATGTTGCAGCGGAAAAGGGCCTCATCTCGCCTGGAGGGGAGAACCTCCTGGTTTTTCGCGAGTTGCGGCAGGTTCCTATCGAGCTGCGATGGGGACCTCATGGACCCACTTGTGTGGCCTCAGGAAATGCCAGTCTGCATGCGAGTTGCAAGGGGCCTCTCGAGATTCCTCTCCAATCAGTTCCAGGTCCTAAGTCCTTGCCTGGAGCCGAGGCCGGAACCTGAGGTTTCCACTCCAGTGCAGACATGAATCTTGGGGTTCCTCTGGAGTCTCCACAGGGGAATCATGATTCGTCTCGAATGGAGACATGCACGTCCACTCTCCTCCAGAGCGATAGCAGCAGTGTCACCCTTCCCATCGAATTGACACAGGAATCTCTGGCNCAGTGCAGACATGAATCTTGGGGTTCCTCTGGAGTCTCCACAGGGGAATCATGATTCGTCTCGAATGGAGACATGCACGTCCACTCTCCTCCAGAGCGATAGCAGCAGTGTCACCCTTCCCATCGAATTGACACAGGAATCTCTGGCTTTCCCTTGAGGCTTACCCACAGGGCTGTCACACGTGTCACTGTGGTTTGTGTCAATACTCGGGGTGACAGTCGATGCAGTGCAGGGAAATCAGGTTGTTCTGGACTGTAATGAAACATTTGGAGGTCTTTTGAAATGGTGGCACGAACCCTGGTGTTCCTCTCGACTTTCCTGTTGAGAGTGCCTCCTCTTGAGATGCGACGGGAATGCCAGGAAACCTTTCCCGATGAAGCAGGGAAAGGAACCCTGATCTCGAGCGGAGGAGGGGGAAATGGGGCTCTGCTTGAATTTGGCGGGACCCTCGGTGTTCCTCTCGAGTGGAGACGAGGAAGTAGGGGAAATTCTTGAGTTGCAGCAANCATGAATCTTGGGGTTCCTCTGGAGTCTCCACAGGGGAGTCATGATTCGTCTCGAGTGGAGACATGCACGTCCACTCTCCTCCAGAGCGATAGCAGCAGTGTCACCCTTCCCGTCGAATTGACACAGGAATCTCTGGTTTTCCCTTGAGGCTTACCCACAGGGCTGTCACACGTGTCACTGTGGTTTGTGTCAATACTCGGGGTGACAGTCGATGCAGTGCAGGGAAATCAGGTTGTTCTGGACTGTAATGAAACATTTGGAGGTCTTTTGAAATGGTGACACGACCCCTGGTGTTCCTCTCGACTTTCCTTTTGAGAGCGCCTCCTCTTGAGATGCGACGGGAATGCCAGGAAACCTTTCCCGATGAAGCAGGGAAAGGAACCCTGATCTCGAGCAGAGGAGGGGTAAATGGGGCTCTGCTTGAATTTGGCGGGACCCTCGGTGTTCCTCTCGAGTGGAGACGAGGAAGTAGGGGAAATTCTTGAGTTGCAGCAAGGGTGTGAAGGACCCTTTCGAGGTTCAAGCTGGAAGGTGTGATTTTGCTCGAGACGCCACAGCGGGAAAAGACCTCATCTCGCCTGGAGGGGAGAACCTCCTGGTTTCTCTCGTGTTGTGGCAGGTTCCACTTGAGTTATGACAGGGACTTCAGGGACACGCTCGTGTGGCCTCAGGAATGGCCCGTCTCCATGCAAGTTGTGAGGGGCCTCTCAGGATTTCTCTCCAGTGGATGCCGGGTATTAAGTCCTCATCTGGAGCCAAGGCTGGAACCTGAGGTTTCCTCTCCAGTGTTAACATGGATCTTGTGGTTAATTGGGAGTCTCCACATGGGAGTCAGGCCTCATCTCGAGTGGGGACATGCACGTCCGCTTTCCTCCTGAGCTGTAGCAGCAGTGTCAGGCTTCCCGTCGAGTTGACAAAGGGATCTGTGCCTTTCCCTCGAGGCTTTCCCACAGGGCTGTCACACGAGCCACCATGGTGTGAGTCAATACTCGGGGTGACAGTTGAGTCAGTGCAGGGAAATCAGGCTCCTCTGGAGTGGACTGAGACATTTGGGGGACTTTTGGAATGGTGGCACAACCCCTGGAGTTCCTGTCACTTTCCTGTTGAAAGTGCCTCCTCTTGAGATGAGACGGGAACAACAGGAATCCTTTCCTGATGAAGCAGGTAAAGGAACCCTCATCTCGAGCAGAGGAGGGGTAACAGGGCTCCTCTTGAGTTTAGCGGGACCCACACTGTTCTCTCGAGTGCAGACGGGTATGTTGGGGAACTTCTCGAGTTGCGGCAAGGGTGTCAAAGACCCTTTCGAGATTGAAAAGGGAAGGTGTGATTTCCCTCAAGATGCTGCAGTGGAAAAGGCCTCATCTCGCCTGGAGAGGAGAACATCCTCGTTTTTCCCAGGTTGCAGCAGGTTCCTCTCGATTTGTGATGGGGACCTCAGGGAACCGCTCATGTGGCCTTAGGAAGGGCCAGTCTCCATGTGAGTTGCGAGGCGACTCTCGGGATTCCGCTCCAGTCAGTTCCGGGCTCTAAGTCTTTGTCTGGAGTCAAGGCTGGAACCTGAGGTTTCCTCTCCAGTCCTGACACGGATCTTGGGTTTCCTCTGGAGTCTCCACATGGGAGTCACGCCTCGTCTCAAGTGGAGACATGCACTTCCGCTTTCTGCCCAAGCTGTAGCAGCAGTGTCAGGCTTCCCATCGAGTTGACACAGGGGTCTGTGGCTTTCTCTCGAGGCTTTCCCACAGGGCTGTCACACGTGCCACCGTGGTGTGAGTCGATACTCGGGGTGACAGTTGAGTCAGTTCAGGGAAATCAGATTCCTCTGGAGTTACCTGAGACTTTTGGGGGACTTTTGGTATGGTGGCACGACCCCTGGAGTTCCTCTCACTTTCCTGTTGAGAGCATCTCCTCTTGAGATGCGACGGGAATGATGGGAATCCTTTCCCGATGAAGAAGGGAAAGGGACCCTCATCTCAAGCAGAGGAGGGGGAAATGGGGCTCCTCTTGAAGTGTGGTGGGACCCTCGGTGTTAATCTCGAATGGAGACGGGTATGTCGGGGATCTTCTTGAGTTTCTGCAAGGGTGTGAATGATCCTTTCCAGGTTCAAAAGGGAAGGTGTGATTACCCTCAAGACAACCAAGAGAGAAAGGGCCTCATTTCGCCTGGAGGAGAGAACCTCCTGTTTTTTTACTTTTTGAGGAATTTTCCTCTCAAGTTACGACTGGGACCTCAAGGACACGCTTGTGTAGCCTCAGGAAAGGCCAGTCTCCATGTGAGTTGTGAGGGGCCTGCTGAATTCTTCTCCAGTCAGTTCCAGATCCTAAGTCCTTGTCTGGAGCCGAGGCCAGAACCTGATGTTTCGTTTCCAGTGCTGACATGGATCTTGGGGTTCCTCTGGAGTCTCCACAGGGGAGTCAGGGCTCGTCTCGAGTGGAAACATGCACGTCCGCTTTCCTCCCTAGCTCTAGCAGCAGCGTCAGGCTTCCCGTCGAGTTTACACAGGGATCTATGGCTTTCCTTCGAGGCTTTCCCACAGGGCTGTTACACGTGCCCCCATGGTGTGAGTCAATACTCAGTGTGACAGTCGAGGCAGTGCAGGGAAATCAGGTTCCTCTGGAGTGGACTGAAACATTTGGGGGTCCTTTGGAATGGTGGCATGCCGGGAACCACCATGGGAGATCCCACCAATGACAAAGTTCATGTGGAAGAGAACTGTTAAGCAAGGCTTCGGGACTCAGTTGGCTCCCTAGGCTTCCTCAAGCATCTACCCCAAAACCAGAATCTGTCTGTTTTATTATTTCATGAATTTCACCAACTCATCTGACATTAACAGTGTCCTATCCCTGCACGGGCCACCTTTCTCTAGAAAAATCAACTTAGGGCTATAGCTAATAAGTCTCCTGGACATGAGAGGAATATTTAAAATCAAACCCCCTCTGTTAGCATTCTAGCTTTCTTGGCAGGTATATCCAGACTCTTGCAGCTATGCATATGATTATTTACAGCCTCCCAACTGTGAGAGGCATAGAAAGCCTAAAACATAGAGCTTTTCAAAGAGTTAAAAGTTATTA
>SJYH01015954.1:0-17198 GCA_006408735.1 Sylvicapra grimmia | reverse complement strand
AAACCTCAGGTTCCAGCTTCGGCTCCAGATGGGGACTTAGGACCCGGCACCGACTGGAGAGCAACCCCGAGGAGCCCCTCTCAACTCGCACGGAGACTGGTCTTTCCTGAGGCCACGCGAGAGGGTCCCTGAGGTCCCCATCTTAACTCAAGAGGGACTTGCCACTACTCGAGAAAAACCAGGAGGTTCTCCCCTCCAGGCGAGATGAGGTCGTTTTCTGATGTGGCATCCCAAAAGAAATCACGAATTCCCTCCTGAACCTCAAAGAGTACTTCACACCCTTGCTTCAACTCAATAACTTCCCCAATATACCCATCTCCTCTCGAGAGGAACACTGAGGGTCCCATCACAACTCAAGAGGAGCCCCCTTTCCCCCTCCTCCGCTCCACATGAGGGTTCCTTTCCCTTGGTCTTCGGGAAAGGATTCTGGTGTTCCAATCGCACAGCAAGAGGATGTGATCTCAACAGGAACGTTGAGAAGAACTCCAGGGGTCGTGCCAAAATTCCAAAAGACCCCCTAATGTCTCAGTCCACTCCAGATGAATCTGAAAGCTCTTCCCTGCCTCAAAGGTCACCCCAATCATTGAATGACACTACGTTGGCACATGTGACAGCTCTGAGGCACCTCGAGGGAAAGCCACAGATCCCTGTGTCAACTCGTTGGGAATCCTGACACTGCAGCTACAGCTCAGGAGGAAAACGGATGCTCATCTCTCCATTCAAGAAGAGTTCTGACTCTCCTGTGGAGACTCCAGAGGAACCCCAAGATCCATGGCAGCACTGGAGAGGAAACCTCAGATTCTGGCTGCAGTTACAGACGAGGACATGGAACACAACAATGACTGGAGAGGAATCCCGAGGGGACCTCACAACTTGCATGGAGACTGGACTTTCCTGAGGCCACACCAGTGGGTCCCTGCGGTCCCCGTTGTAACTCGAGAGGGACCTGCCGCAACTAGAAAAAAAGGAGGAAGTTCTCCCCTGCAGCCGAGATGAGGCCCTTTTCTGCTGCAGCGTCTCGAGGGAAATCACGCCTTCCCTCTTGAACCTCGNAGAGGGACCTGCCGCAACTCGAAAAAAAGGAGGAAGTTCTCCCCTGCAGCCGAGATGAGGCCCTTTTCTGCTGCAGCGTCTCGAGGGAAATCACGCCTTCCCTCTTGAACCTCGCAAGTGTCCTTCCCACCCTTGCTGCAACTCAAGAAGTTCCTGGACATAACCGTCCCCACGCGGGAGGAAAACTGAAGGTCCCGGCACAACTCAGGAGGAGCCCCGTTTCCCCCTCATGAACTCGATTTGATGGTCCCTTTCCCTGCTTCCTCGGTAAAGGATTCCCGCCGTTCCCATCGCATTTTAAGAGGTGGCGCTCTCAACAGGAAAGCCGAGATCTCCAGGGGTCGTGACAACATATTAAAAGTCCCCCAGATGTCTCAGTCCACTCCAGATGAACCTGATTTCCCTGCACTACCTCCAGTGTCAGCCGCGTATCACCTCACACCACAGTGGCTCGTGACTCAGTTCTGTGGCATCTCGAGGGAAAGACAGAGATCCCTGGGTCAACTCGAAGGGAAGCCTGACACTGCAGCTACAGCTCGGGAGGAAANTACCTCCAGTGTCAGCCGCGTATCACCTCACACCACAGTGGCTCGTGACTCAGTTCTGTGGCATCTCGAGGGAAAGACAGAGATCCCTGGGTCAACTCGAAGGGAAGCCTGACACTGCAGCTACAGCTCGGGAGGAAAGCGGACGTGCATGTAACCACAGGAGACGAGGCCTGATTGCCCTGTGAAGACTCCAATGGAACCCCAAGATCAATGCCAGCACTGGAGTGGAAGCCTCAGGTTCCAGCTTTGGTTCCAGATGGGGACTTAGGACTCAGCACCGACTGGAGAGGAATCCCGAGGCGCCCCTCTCAACTCATACAGAGACTGGCCTTTCCTGAGGCCACGCGAGAGGGTCCCTGAGGTCACCGTCGTAACTCGAGAGGGACCTGCTGCAACTCGTGAAAAACCAGGAGGTTCTTCCCTCCAGGCGAGTTGAGGCCGTTTTTTGCTGGGGCATCCCAGGAGAAATCACGCCTTCCCTCATGAACTTCAAAGGGTCATTCACACCCTTGCTCTAACTCAAAAAGTACCCTGACATACCCGTCTACACTCGAGAGGAATACTGAGGGTCCCGCCACAACTTAAGAGGAGCCCCGTTTCCCCCTTGTGAGCTCGAGATGAGGGTTCCTTTACCTGCTTCATCGGGAAAGGTTTCTGGGGTTCCCATCGCACAGCAAAAGGATGTGCTCTCAACAGGAAATTTGAGAGGAATTCCAGGGGTCGTGCCACCATTCCAAAAGACCCCCAAATGTCTCAGTCCACTCCAGATGAACCTGATTTCCTTGCTCTTCCCTGAAGGTCACCCTGAGCATCGAATCACACCACGGTGGCACGTGTGACAGCCCTGTGGCACCTCGAGGGTAAGTCACAGATCCCTGTGTCTATTCGTCGGGAAGCCTGACACTGCTGCTACTGCTCGGGAGGAAAACGGACGTGCATGTCTCCACTCGAGAAGAGTCCTGATTCTTCTGTGGAGACTCCAGAGGAACCCCAAGATTCATGGCAGCACTGGAGCAGAAACCTCAGATTCTGACTGCAGTTAAAGACGAGGACCTGGAACCCAACAATGACTGGAGAGGAATCCCAAGGGGACCCTCACAACTTGCATGGACACTGGACTTACCTGAGGACACGCCAGCGGGTCCCTGCGGTCCCCGTTGTAACTCGGGAGGGACCTGCCACAACTCGAAAAAAAGCTGGAAGTTCTCCCCTGCAGGCAAGATGAGGCCCTTTTCTGCTGAGGCGTCTCGAGGGAAATCACGCCTTCCCTCTTCAACCTCGCGAGTGTCTTTCCCACCCTTGCTGCAACTCAAGAATTTCCCCAACATAACCGTCCCCATGTGGGAGGAACACCGAGGTCCCGGCACAACTCAGGAGGAGGCCGGTTTCCCCCTCGTGAACTCGATTTGATGGTCCCTTTCCCTGCTGCGTCAGTAAAGGATTCCCGCTGTTCCCATTGAATTTCAAGAGATGACACTCTCAACAGGAAAGCGGAGATCTCCAGGGGTCATGCCAACATACGAAAAGTCCCCTAGATGTCTCAGTCCACTCCAGATGAACCTGATTTCCCTACACTACCTCCAGAGTCAGCCGCGTATCGCCTCATACCACGATGGCTCCTGACTCAGCTCTGTGGCATCTCAAGGGAAAGACAGAGATCCCTGGGTCAACTCGAAGGGAAGCCTGACACTGCTGCTACAGCTCGGGAGGAAAGCGGACGTGCCTGCAACCACAGGAGACAAGGCCTGACTCCAATTGAGAGACCCCAGAGAAACCGCAAGCTCCATGCCATCACTAGAGGGTAAACTCAGGTTCCAGCTTCGGCTCCAGACATGGACTTAGGACCCGGAACCGACTGGAGAGGAATCCCAAGGAGCCCCTCGAAATCGTACGGAGAATGGCCTTTCCTGAGGTCACGCAAGAGGGTCCCTGAGGTCCCCATCGTAACTTGAGAGGGACCTGCCGCAACTAGAGAAAAACCAGGAGGTTCTCCCCTCCAGGCGAGATGAGGCCATTTTCTTCAGTGGCATCCCAAGAGAAAACCGGCCTTCCCTCCTGAACCTCAAAGGGTCCTTCACAGCCTTGCTACAACTCAAGAAGTTCCCCGACATAACCATCTCCAATCGAGAGGAACACTGAGGGTCCCACCACAACTCAACAGGAGCCCCCTTTCCCGCTCCTCCACTTCCGAAGAGGGATCCGTTCCCTGCTTCGACAGGAAAGGATTCTGGCGTTCCCATTGCACAGCAAAAGGGCGTGCTCTCAACAGGAAAGTCGAGAGGAACTCCAGGGGTCATGCCACCAATCCAAAAGACCGCCAAATGTCTCAGTACACTCCAAGTGAACCTGATTTCACTGCACTGCCTCGAAGGTGACCCTGAGCATCGAATCACACCACAGTGGCATCTGCGACAGCCCTGTGGCACCTCAAGGGAAAGCCAGAGTTCCCTGTGTCAATGGGTCGGGAAGCCTGACACTGCTGCTACAGCTTGGGAGGAAAACGGACGTGTATGTCTCCACTTGAGAAGAGTCCTGACTCTCCTGTGGAGACTCCAGAGGAACCCCAAGATCCATGTCAGCACTGGAGAGGAAACCTCAGGTTCTGGCTGCAGTTCCAGACGAGTACCTAGGACCTGAAACTGACTGGACAGGAATCCTGAGGGGCCACTCCCAACTCGTATGGAGACTGGTCTTTCCTGAGGCCACGCCAGTGGGTCCCTGAGGTCCCCATCGTAACTCGTGAGGGACCTGCCTCAACTCGAGAAAAACCAGGAGGTTCTCCCCTGCAGGCGAGATGAGGCCCTTTTCTGCTGTGGCTTCACGAGGGTAATCACGCCTTCCGACTTGAACCTCTCAAGCGTCCTTCCCACCCTTGCTGCAACTCAATAACTTCCCAGACATACCAGTCCTCATGTGGTAGGAACACGAAGGGTCCCGGGACACCTCAGGAGGAGCCCCGTTTCCCCACCGTGAGCTCGAGATGAGGGTCTTTTTCCCTGCTTCTTCGGGAAAGGATTCCCGCCGTTCCCGTCACTTCTCAAGAGGTGTCGCTCTCAACAGGAGTGCCGAGATCTCCAGGGGTCGTTCCAACATAGTAAAAGTCCCCCAGATGTCTCAGTCCACTCCAGATGAACCTGTTTTCCCTGCACTACCTCGAGTGTCACCTGCGTATCTCCTCACACCATGGTGGCTCGTGCCACAGGCCTGTGGCTTCTCGAGGGAAAGACAGAGATCCCGGGGTCAAGTCGAGGGGAAGCCTGACACTGCAGTTACAGCTCGGGAGGAAAGCGGAAGTGCATGCCACCACAGGAGACAAGGCCTGACTCCCCTTGAGAGACTCCAGAGAAACCCTAAGTTCCATGCCAGCAGTGCATAGTAAACCTCAGGTTCCAGCTTCGGCTCCAGACGGGGACTTAGGAACCGGCACCGACTGGAGAGGAATCCCGAGGAGCCCCTCTCAACTTGCATGGAGACTGGCCTTTCCTGAGGTCAGGCGAGAGGTTCCCTGAGGTCGCATTGTAACTCGAGAGGGACCTGCCGCAACTCGAGGGAAACCAGGAGGTTCTCCCCTCCAGGCGAGATGAGGCCGTTTTCTGCTGTGGCATCCCAAGAGAAAACTGGACTTTCCTCCTGAACCTCAAGGGTCTTTCACAGCCTTGCTACAACTCAAGAAATTCCCCGACATAACCATCTCCAATCGAGAGGAACACTGAGGGTCCCACCACAACTCAAGAGGAGCCCCCTTTCCCCCTCCTCTGCTCCCAATGAGGGATCCTTTCCCTGCTTCGACAGGAAAGGATTCTGACATTCCCGTCACATAGCAAGAGGGCGTTCTCTCAACAGGAAAGTCGAGAGAAACTCCAGGGGTCATGCCACCATTCCAAAAGACCCCCACATGTCTCAGTCGACTCCAGATGAACCTGATTTCCCTGCACTGCCTTGAAGGTCACCCTGAATCACACAACGGTGTCATCTGTGACAACCATGTGGCACCTTGAGGGAAAGCCACAGATCCCTGTGTCAACTGGTCGTGAAGCCTGACACTGCTGCTATAGCTTGGGAGGTAAACGGACGTGCACGTCTCCACTTGAGAAGAGTTCTGACTCTCCTGTGGAGACTTCAGAGGAACCCCAAGATCCATGTCAGCACTGGAGAAGAAACCTCAGGTTCTGGCTGCGGTTCCAGACGACTACCTAGGACCCGACACTGACTGGACAGGATTCCCGAGGGGCCCCTCGCAACTCATATGGAGACTGGTCTTTTCTGGGGCCATGCCAGCGTGTCCCTGAGATCCCCATTGTAACTGGAGAGGGACTTGCCGCACTTCAAGAAAAACCAGGAGGTTCTCCCCTGCAGGCGAGATGAGTCCCTTTTCTGCTTTGGCATCATGAGGGAAATCACGCATTCCCACTTGAACCTCGAAAGTGTCCTTCCCACACTTGCTGCAACTCAAGAAGTTCCCCGACATACCAGTCCCCACGCAGGAGGAACAAGAAGGTCCCGGCACACTGCAGGAGGAGCCTCGTTTCCCCATCGTGAGCTCGAGATGAGGGTCTTTTCCCTGCTTCGTCGGGAAAGGATTCCCGCCGTTCCCATCACATCTCAAGAGGTGGCACTCTCAATAGGAAAGCCGAGATCTCCAGGGGTCGTGCCAAAAACTAAAAGTCCCCCAGATGTCTCAGTCCACTCCAGATGAGCCTGATTTCCCTGCACTACCTCGAGTGTCACCTGTGTATCGCCTAGCAACACGGTGTCTCGTGCCACAAGCCTGTGGCATCTTGAGGGAAAGACAGAGATCCCGGGCTCAAGGCGTGGGGAAGCCTGACACTGCAGCTACAGCTTTGGAGGAAAGCAGACTTGCATGCAACCACAGGAGACGAGGCCTGACTCCCCTTGAGAGACTCCAGAGAAACCCCAAGTTCCTTGCCAGCACTGGGGAGGAAAACTCAGGTTCTAGCTGAAGTTCTAGAGGAGTACCTAGGACCCGACACTGACTGGACAGGATTCTCGAGGGGCCCCTCGCAGCTCATATGGAGACTGGTCTTTCCTGGGGCCACGCCAGCGGGTCCCTGAGGTCCCCGTTGTAACTCGAGAGGGACCTGCTGCAACTCGAGAAAAGCCAGGAGGTTCTCCCCTGCAGGCTAGATGAGGCCCTTTTCTGCTGTGGCATCACGAGGGAAATCACGCCTTCCCACTTGAACCTCAAAAACGTCCTTCCCACACTTGCTGCAACTCAAGAAGTTCTCCAAAATACCAGTCCCTACACGGGAGGAACATGAAAGCCCCTGCACACCTCAGGAGGTGCTTCGTTTCCCCATCGCGAGCTCGAGATGAGGGTCTTTTTCCCTGCTTCGTTGGGAAGGGATTCCGGCCGTTCCCGACACATCTCAAGAGGTGGCGCTCTCAATAGGAAAGCCGAGATCTCCAGGGGACGTGCCAACAAACTAAAAGTCACCCAGATGTCTCAGTCCACTCCAGATGAACCTGAATTCCATGCACTACCTCGAGTGTCACCTGCATATCGCCTCACACCTCGGTGGCTCGTGCCACAGGCCTGTGGCATCTCGAGGGAAAGACAGAGATCCCGGGGTCAAGTCGAGAGGAAGCCTGACACTGCAGCTACAGCTCGGGAGGAAAGCGGACGTGCATGTAACCACAGGAGACGAGGCCTGACTCCCCTTTAGAGACTCCAGAGAAACCCCAAGTTCCATGCCAGCACTGGACAGGAAATCTCAGGTTCCACCTTCAGCTCCAGATGGGGACTTATGACCCAGCAGCGACTGGAGAGGAATCCCGAGGATCCCCTCTCAACTCGCACAGAGACTGGCCTTTCCTGAGGCCACACGAGAGGGTCCCTGAGGCCCCCGTCGTAACTCAAGAGGGACTTGCCTCAACTCTAGAAAAACCAGGAAGTTCTCCCCTCCAGGCTAGATGAGGCCGTTTTCTGCTGCAGCATCCCAAGAGAAAACCGGCCTTCCCTCCTGAACCTCAAAGGGTCCTTCACAGCCTTGCTACAACTCAAGAAGTTCCCTGACATAACCATCTCTACTCGGGAGGATCACTGAGTTTCCCACCACAACTCAATAGGAGCCCCCTTTCCCCCTCCTCCACTCCCGATGAGGGATCGTTTCCCTGATTCGACAGGAAAGGATTCTGGCGTTCCCGTTGCACAGCAAGAGGGCGTGCTCTCAATACGAAAGTCGCGAGAAACTCCAGGGGTCATGAAACCATTCCAAAAGATCCCAAGTGTCTCAGTCCACTCCAGATGAACCTGATTTACCTGCACTGCCTCGAAGGTAACCCTGAGCATCGAATCACATCACGGTGGCATCTGCGACAGCCCTGTGGCACCTCGATGGAAAGCCACAGATCCCTGTGTCAACTCGTCGGGAAACCTGACACTGCTGCTACAGCTTGGGAAGAAAACAGATGTGTATGTCTCCACTTGAGAAGAGTCCTGACTCTCCTGTGGAGACTCCAGAGGAACCCCAAGATTCATGTTGCACGGGAGAAGAAAACTCAGGTTCTGGCTGCAGTTCCAGACAAGTACCTAGGAACCGACACTGACTGGACAGGAATCCCGAGGGGCCCCTCGCAACTCGTATGGAGACTGGTCTTTCTTGAGGCCACGCCAGCGGGTCCCTGAGGTCCCCGTCGTAACTCGAGAGGAACCTGCCGCAACTCGAAAAAAAAACAGAAGATTCTCCCCTGCAGGCGAGTTGAGGCCCTTTTCTGCTGTGGCATTACGAGGGCAATCACGACTTCCCACTTGAACCTCGCAAGCGTCCTTCCCACCCTTGCTGCAACTCAAGAAGTTCCCCCACATAACCCTCCCCACGCGGGAGGAACACCGAGTGTCCTGGCACAAACCAGGAGGAGCCCCGATTCCCTCTCGTGAGCTCAAGATGAGGGTCTTTTTCCCTGCTTCGTCGGGAAAGGATTGCCGCTGATCTGATCGCATCTCATGATGTGGCGTTTTCAACAGGAAAGCCGAGATCTCCAGGGTTCCTGCCAACATACTAAAAGTCCCCGAGATGTCTCAGTCCACTCCAGATGAACCTGATTTCCCTGGCCTGTCTCAAGTGTCACCCGTGTATCGCCTCATACCACAGTGGCTCATGCCACAGCCCTGTGGCATCTTGAGGGAAAGACAGAGATCCCTGGGTCAACTCGACAGGAAGCTTGACACTGCAGCTACAGCTCGGGCGGAAAGCATATGTGCATGTAAGCACAGGAGACGAGGCCTGACCTTCCTGGAGAGACTCCAGAGGAACCCCAAGATGCATGCCAACACTGGAGAGGAGACCTCAGGTTCCAGCTTTGGCTCCAGATGGGGACTTAGTACCCGGTACCGACTGCAGAGGAATCCCGACGGGCCCCTCTCAACTCGCAAGGAGACTGGCCTTTCCAGAGGCCTCGCGAGCAGGTCCCTGAGGTCCCCATCATAACTCGAGAGGGACCTGCCGTAACTCAAAAAAAACCAGGAGTTTCTCCCCTGCAGGCGAGATGAGGCCCTTTTCTGCTGCAGCGTCTCGAGGGAAACCACGCCTTCCCTCTTGAAACTCACAAGGGTCCTTCCCATCCTTGCTGCAACTCAAGAAGTTCCCCGACATACCCGTCTCCACTCGACAGGAATTCTGAGGGGCCCATCACAATTCAAGAAGGGCCCGCTTTCCCCCTCCTCTGTTCCAGATGAGCATTCCTTTCCCTACTTCGTCGGGAAAGGATTCTGACTTTCCCGTCGCACAGCAAGATGGCGTGCTTTCAACAGAAAAGATGACAGGAACTCAAGGGGTCATGCCACCATTCCAAAAGACCCCCAAATGTCTCAGTCCACTCCAGATGAACCTGATTTCCCTGCCCTGCCTCAAAGGTCACCCCAAGCATTGAATCATACCATGGTGGCACGTGCGACAGCCCTGTGGCACCTGGAGGGAAAGCCACAGATCCCTGTGTCAACTCATTGGGAAGTCTGACACTACTGCTACAGATCATGAGGAAAACGGTCATGTATGTCTCCACTCGAGAAGAGTCCTGACTCTTCTGTGGAGACTCCAGAGGAACCCCAAGATCCATGTCAGTACTGAAGAGGAAACCTGAGTTTCTGGTCACAGTTCCAGATGAGGACCTAGGACCCAATACTGACTGGAGATGAATCCCGAGGGGCCCTTCACAAATCACATGGAGACTAGTCTTTCCTGAGGCCACACGAATGGGTCCATGAGTTCCCCGTCGTAAATTGAGAGGGACCTGCCGCAACTAGAGAAAAGACAGGAGGTTCTCCCCTGCAGGCGAGATGAGGCCCTTTTCTGCTGCGGTGTCTCGAGGGAAATCACGCCTTCCCTCTTGATCCTCACAAGGGTCTTTCCCACCCTTGCTGCAACTCAAGAAGTTCCCCGACATACGCTTTGACACGTGGGAGGAAACCCAAGGGTCCGGCAAAACTCTGGAGGAGCCCTGTTTCCCCACCGTGAGCTCGAGATGAGGGTGCCGTTCCCTGCTTCGTCGGGAAAGGTCTCCCGCCATTACCGTCGCATCTCAAGAGGTGGCACTCACAACAGGAAAGCCGAGATCTCCAGGGGTCGTGCCAACATACTAAAAGTCCCCCAGATGTCTCAGTCCACTCCAGATGAACCTGATTTCCCTGCACTACCTCGAGTGTTACCTGCGTATCGCCTCACACCACGGTGCCTCGTGCCAAAGCATTGTGGCATCTCGAGGGAAAGACAGAGATCCCGGGGTCAAGTCGAGGGGAAGCCTGACACTGCAGCTACAGCTCGGGAGGAAAGCGGACGTGCATGCAACCACAGGAGACGAGGCCTGACTCCCGTTGAGAGACTCCAGAGAAACCCCAAGTTCCATGCCAGCACTGGAGAGGAAACCTCAGGTTCCAGTTTCGGCTCCAGATGGGGACTTAGGACCTGGCACCGACTGGAGAGGAATCCCGAGGAGCCCCTCTCAACTCACACGGAGACTGGCCTTTCCTGAGATCACTCGAGAGTGTCCCTAGGTCCCCGTCATAACTCAAGAGGGACCTGCCGTAACTCGAGAAAAACCAGGAGGTTCTCCCCTCCAGGCGAGATGAGGCCGTTTTCTGCTGAGGCATCCCAAGAGAAAATCGGCCTTCCCTCCTGAACCTCAAAGGGTCCTTCACAGCCTTGCTACAACCCAAGAAGTTACCCGACATAACCATCTCCACTTGAGAGGAACACTGAGGGTCCCACCACATCTGAAGAGGAGCACCCTTTCCCCCTCCTCCGCTCCCAATGAGGGATCATTTCCCTGCTTCGACAGGAAAGGTTTCTGGCAGTCTCGTTGCACAGCAAGATGGCGTGCTCTCAACAGGAAAGTCGAAAGGAACTCCAGGGGCCATGCCACCATTCAAAAAGACCCCCATATATCTCAGTCCACTCCAGATGAACCTGATTTTCCTGTAATGCCTGGAAGGTCACCCAGAGCATCAAATCACACCATGGTGGCATCTGCGACAGCCCTGTGGCACCTCGAGGGAAAGCCACAGATCCCTGTGTCAACCCGTTGGGAAGACTGACACTGCTGCTACAGCTTGGGAAGAAAACGGAGGTGTGTGTCTCCCCTTGAGAAGAGTCATGACTCTCCTGTGGAGACTCCAGAGGAACCCCAATATCCATGGCTGCACTGGAGAGGAAACCTCAGATTATGGCTGCAGGTCCAGACGAGTACTTAGGACCAGACTCTGACTGGACAGAAATACTGAGGGGTCCCTCACAACTCGTATCGAGGCTGGTCTTTCCTGAGGCCACGCCAGCAGGTCCCTGAGGTCCCCATCCTAACTCAAGAGGGACCTGCCGCAACTCGAGAAAAACCAGGAGGATCTCCCCCGCAGGCGAGATGAGGCCCTTTTCTGCTGTGGCAACACGAGCGAAATCACGCCTTCCCACTTGAACCGTGCAAGCGTCCTTCCCACCCTTGCTGCAACTCAAGAAGTTCCCTGACATAACAGTCCCCACGTGGGAGGAACACTGAGGGTTCCTGCACACCTCAGGAGGAGCCTCGTTTCCCCATCGCGAGCCCGAGATGAGGGTCTTTTTCCCTTCTTCGTCGAAAAGGATTCCCACCATTCCTGTCACATCTCAAGAGGTGGCGCTCTCAACAGGAAAGCCGAGATCTCCAGGGGTCATGCCACCATTCCAAAAGACCCCCAGATGTCTCAGTCCACTCCAGATGAACCTGATTTCCCTGCACTGCCTCGAAGGTCACCCTGTGCATCGAATCACACCCCGGTGGCATCTGAGACAGCCCCGTGGAACCTCGAGGGAAAGCCACAGATCCCTGTGTCAACTCATCAGGAAGCCTGAAACTGCTGCTCCAGCTTGACAGAAAAACGGACGTGTATGTCTCCACTTGAGAAGAGTCCTGACTCTCCTGTGGAGACTCCAGAGGAACCCCAAGATCCATGTCAGCACTGGAGAGGAAACCTCAGGTTCTGGCCAGTTTCAGACAAGTACCTAGGACCTGACACTGACTGTACAGGAATGCCGAGGTGTCCCTCGCAACTCGTTTGGAGACTGGTCTTTGGTGAGGTCACGCCAGTGGGTCCCTGAGGTCCCTGTCTTAACTCAAGAGGGACCTGCCGCAACTCGAGAAAAACCAGGAGGTTCTCCCCTGCAGGCGAGATGAGGCCTTTTCTGCTGTGGCATCACGAGGGAAATCACGGCTTCCCACTTGAACCTCACCAGCGTCCTTCCCACCCTTGCTGCAACACAAGAAGTTCCCCGACTTACGAGTCCCAATGGGGGAGGAACACGAAGAGTCATGACATACCTCAACAGGAGCCTCGTTTCCCCATCGTGAGCTAGAGATGAGGGCCTTTTTCCCTGCTACATCGGGAAATAATTCCTGCCATTCCCATCACATCTCAAGAGGTGGTGCTCTCATCATGAAAGCCAAGATCTCCAGGGGTGGTTCCAACATACCAAAAGTCCCCCACATGTCTCAGTCCACTCCAGATGAACCTGATTTCCCTGCACTACCTCGAGTGTCACCTTTGTGTGGCCTCACACCACGGTGGCTCGTGCCACAGGCCTGTGGCATCTGGAGGGAAAGACAGATCCCGGGGTCAAGTCGATGGGAAGCCTGACACTGCAGCTACAGCTCGGGAGGAAAGTGGACCTGCATGAAACCACAGGAGACGAGGCCTGACTCCCCTTTAGAGACTCCAGAGAAACCCCAAGTTCCATGCCAGTACTGGAGAGGAAACCTCAGGTTCTGGCTGCAGTTCCAGACGAGTACCTAGGACCCGACACTGACTGGACAGGAAACCCGAGGGGACCCTCGCAACTCGTACAGAGACTGGTCTTACCTGAAGAAATGCCAGCGTGTCCCTGAGGTCCCCGTCGTAACTCGAGAGGGACCTGCTGCAACTAGAGAAAAACTAGGAGGTTTTCCCCTTCAGGCGAGATGAGGCCGTTTTCTGCTGTGGCATCACAAGAGAAAACCGGCCTTCCCTCCTGAACCTCAAAGGGTCCTTCACAGCCTTGCTACAACCCAAGAAGTTTCCTGACATAACAATTTCCATTCGAGAGGAACACTGAGGGTCCCAACACAACTCAAGAGGATCCCCCTTTCCCCTTCCTTCGCTCCCAAAGGGGGATCCTTTCCCTGCTTCGACAGGAAAGGATTCTGGCGTTCCCGTCGCACAGCAAAAGTGTGTGCTCTCAACAGGAAAGACGAGAGGAACTCCAGGCCTCATGCCACCATTCCAAAAGACCCCCAAATGACTCAGTCCACTCCAGATGAACCTAATTTCCCTGCACTGCCTCGAAGGTCACTCTGAACATGGAATCACACCACGGTGGCATCAGTGACAGCCCTGTGGCACCTCAAGGGAAAGCCACAGATCCCTGTGTCAACTCGTCGGGAAGACTGACACTGCTGCTACAGCTTGGGAGGAAAACAGACGTGTATGTCTCCACTTGAGAAGAGTTCTGACTCTCCTGTGGAGAATCCAGAGGGACCCCAAGATCCATGTCAGCACTGGAGAGGAAACCTCAGGTTCTGGCTGCAGTTCCAGACGAGTACCTAGGACCCGACACTGACTGGACAGGAATCCCGAGGTGCACCTCGCAACTTGTATGGAGACTGGTCTTTCCTAGGCCACGCCAGCGGGTCCCTGAGGTGCCCATCGTAACTCGAGAGGGATCTGCCGCAACTCAAGAAAAACCAGAAGGTTGTTCCCTGCAGGCGAGATGAGGCCCTTTTCTGCTACGGCATCACGAGGGAAATCACGCCTTCCCACTTGAACCTCACAAGCGTTCTTCCCACCCTTGCTGCAACTAAAGAAGTTCCCTGACTTACCAGTCCCCACGTNACCAGAAGGTTGTTCCCTGCAGGCGAGATGAGGCCCTTTTCTGCTACGGCATCACGAGGGAAATCACGCCTTCCCACTTGAACCTCACAAGCGTTCTTCCCACCCTTGCTGCAACTAAAGAAGTTCCCTGACTTACCAGTCCCCACGTGGGAGGAACACTAAGGGTCCCAGCACACCTCAGGAGGAGCCTCGTTTCCCCATTGTGTGATCGATATGAGGGTCTTTTTCCCTGCTTCTTCGGGAAAGGTCTCCCGCCATTCCCATCACATCTCAAGAGGTGGCGCTCTCAACAAGAAAGTCGAGATCTCCAGGGGTCCTGCCAACATGCTAAAATCCCCCAGATGTCTCAGTCCACTCCAGATGAACCTGATTTCCATGCACTACCTCGAGTGTCACTGGTGTATCGACTCACACCTCGGTGGCTCGTGCCACAGGCCTGTGGCATCTGGAGGGAAAGACAGAGATCCCGGGGTCAAGTCGAGGGGAAGACTGACACTGCAGCTACAGGTCGGGAGAAAAGCGAATGTGCATGCAACCACAGGAGACGAGGCCTGACTCCAATTGAGAGACTCCAGAGAAACGCCAAGCTCCATGCCAGCAATGGAGGGTAAACTCAGGTTCCAGCTTCGGCTCCAGACGTGGACTTAGGACCCGGAACCGACTGGGGAGGAATCCCGAGGAGCCCCTCTAAATCGTACGGAGGATGGCCTTTCCTGAGGCCACGCAAGAGGGTGCCTGAGGTCCCCGTCGTAACTCGAGAGGGATCTGCCGCAACTCGAGAAAAACCAGGAGGTTCTCCCCTCCAGGCAAGATGAGGCCATTTTCTGCAGTGGCATCCCAAGAGAAAACCAGCTTTTCCTCCTGAACCTCAAAGGGTCCTTCACAGCCTTGCTACAACTCAAGAAGTTCCCCGACATAACCATCTCCAATCGAGAGGAACACTGAGGGTCCCACCACAACTCAAGAGGAGCCCCCTTTCCCCCTTCTCCACTCCCAACGAGGGATCCGTTCCCTGCTTCGACAGGAAAGGATTCTGGCGTTCCCGTTGCACAGCAAAAGGGCATGCTCTCAACAGGAAATTTGAGAGGAACTCCAGGGGTCATGCAACCATTCCAAAAGACCCCCAAATGTCTCAGTCCCCTCCAGATGAACCTGATTTCCCTGCACTGCCTCGAAGGTCACCCTGAGCATCCAAACACACCACGGTGACATCTGCGACAGCCCTGTTGTACCTCGAGGGAAAGCCACAGATCCCTGTGTCAACTCTTCAGGAAGCTGGACACAGATGCTACAGCTTGGGAGGAGAACGGACGTGCATGTCTCCACTTGAGAAGTGTCTTGACTCTCCTGTGGAGACTCCAGAGGAACCACAAGATCCATGTCAGCACTGGAGAGGAAACCTCAGGTTCTGGCTGCAGTTGTAGATGATTACCTAGGACACGATCCTGACTGGACAGGAATCCTGAGGGGCCAACCGAAACTCGTATGGAGACTGGTCTTTTCTGAGGCCCCACAAGCGGGTCCCTGAGGTCGCTGTCTTAACTTGAGAGGGACCTGCCGCAACTCGAGAAAAACCAGGAGGTTCTCCTCTGCAGGCGAGATGAGGGCCTTTTCTGCTGCGGCATCTCGGGGGAAATCATGGCTTCTCTCTTGAACACTGCAAGGGTCCTTCCCACCCTTGCTGCAACTCAAGAAATTCCCCGACATACCCATCCCCGCATTGGTGGAACACAGAGGGTCCAAGGCACAACTCAGAAGGAGCCCCGTTTCCCCATCGTGAGCTCTAGATGAGGGTCCCTTTCCCTGCTTCGCCGGGAAAGAATTCCCGCCATTCCTGTCGCATCTCAAGAGGTGGCGCTCTCAACAGGAAAGCTGAATTCCCCTGTGGTCGGGCCACCATACTCAAGGTCCCATAGATGTCTCAGTCCACTTCAGATGAACGTGATTTCCCTGGACTACCCAGAGTGTCACCCGCGTATCGCCTCACACCATGGTGGCTCATTCCACAGCCCTGTGGCATCTCGACAGAAAGACAGAGACCCTGTGTCAACTCAGTGCAACCCTGACACTGCTTCTACATCTTGGGAGGAAAGAGGACGTGCACGTAACCACAGGATATCAGGCCTGACTACCCTGGGGAGACTCCAGAGGAACCCCAAGATCCATGCCAGCACTGGAGAGGAAACATGAGGTTCCAGTTTCGGCTACAGACGGGGATTTAGGACCCGGCACTGACTGGAGAGGAATCCCGAGGGGCTACTCTCAACTCGCACAGAGATTCACATTTCCTGAGGCCACGCGAGTGGGTCCTTCAGGGCCCCGTCGTAACTCGAGAGGGACCTGCCGCAACCTGAGAAAAACCAGAAGGTTCTCCCCTCCAGGCGAGATAAGCCCGTTTTCTGCAGCGGCATCCTGAAAGAAATCACGCCTTTCCTCCTGAACCACAAAGGATCCTTCACACCCTTGCTGCAACTCAAGAAGTTCCCCGACATACCAGACTCCACTCGAGAGGAATAGTGAGGGTCCCACCACAAATCAAGAGGTTCCCCCTTTCACCCTCCTCTGCTCCAGATGAGGGTTCCTGCCCTGCTTCATCAAGAATGGATTCTGGCGTTCCTGTCGCACAGCAAGAGGACACACTCTCAACAGGAACATCGAGAGGAACTCCAGGGGTCGTTACACCATTCCAAAAGACCCCCAAATATCTCAGACCACTTCAGATGAACCTGGTTTTCGTGCCCTGCCTCGAACATCACCCCGAGGATCGAATCACACCACGGTGGCACGTGCGACAGCCCTGTGGCACCTTGAGGAAAGCAACAGATTCCTGTGTCAACTCGTAGGGAAGCCTCACATTGCTCCTATAGCTCTGGAGGAAAACAGACGTGTAAGTCTCCACTCGAGAAGAGTCCTGACTCTCCTGTGGAGACTCCAGAGGAACCTCAAGATCCATGTCAGCGCTGGAGAGGAAAACTGAGGTTCTGGCTGTAGTTCCAGCCAAGGACTTAGGAACCGACGTGACTGGAGAGGAATCCCGAGGGGCCTCTCGCAACTCACATGGAGGCTGGTCTTTCCTGAGGCCACGCCAGTGGATCGCTGAGGTCCCCGTCGTCAAGTGAGAGAGACTTTCCGCAACTCGAGAAAAGCCAGGAGGTTCTCCTCTGCAGGTGAGATGAGGCCATTTTCTGCTGCGGCATCTCGAGAGAAATTATGCCTTCCCTCTTGAACCTCGCAAGGGTCCTTCCCAC